>JACYXH010000437.1:7500-42500 GCA_026745465.1 Lota lota
ACACACACACACCAAGACACACACCAAGACACACACACACACACACCAAGACACACACACACCAAGACACACACACACACCAAGACACACACACCAAGACACACACACACACACACCAAGACACACACACACACACCAAGACACACACGCACACACACCAAGACACACACACACACACACCAAGACACACACACACACCAAGACACACACACACCAAGACACACACACACCAAGACACACACACACACCAAGACACACACACACCAAGACACACACACACACCAAGACACACACACACCAAGACACACACACACACACACCAAGACACACACACACACACCAAGACACACACACACCAAGACACACACACACACACACCAAGACACACACACACACACACCAAGACACACACACACACACACACACCAAGACACACACACATACCAAGACACACACACATACATCTATGCACACAATCACATCCCAACACGCATACACACACACACACAAACGCCAACACACACGTACATCAATAAACACCAATCACATCCCAGCACGCATGCACACACACACACCCCAACACACACACCAACATGCATACACCAACACACACCCCAACACACACATACATCCATGCACACAATCACACCCCAACACGCACACACACACACCCCCCAACACAGACACACACCCCAATGCACACAGAAACACACAATCACAAACACACACACGCACACACACACACACACACACACACACACAAACACACTTTGGCACACAGGCACGCATGCGGCGCACACACGCATCAATCAAACATTCACAAGACACAAATCCCAGTACACAAGATGAATTGGCAGAGCCGGATACACCTCCTAGATGCTAACCCTGCTAGCAAAGCGCTAATCCCCAGCGGCAGGCAGTGGACAACAGACAACAAGAGATGTCTTTGGTTGGTTGGGGAGGGGCTTTTCATTTTAAGTTGCTATCAGTCACATGAGCAAACTAATCAGAGAGACAGATGAAAGGTATGAGGCAGAGGCGAGGTCAGACCTCACTGTGATGGCTTCCTCTGATGGCTTGGTGACCTCTCACCTCACCCCCCCCCCCCCCCCCTCCTACAGTGGAGCATCATGGGTAAGGAGCAGGTCATGTGTGGTGAAACTCAGAGCACTCCTCCCGGGGATGTACTGATGAGAAAAAAACACAAGCCATGGTATTTTCTTCTTCTGTTGTTGTTGTTATCGCAGCGTTCACCTCTCCATCTACAGACCCGTTCTCTTCCATATCTTCTGAAGCGATAAACTAAAAGCACATGGGGGGATTCAAGGTGGAACAGCTCTTGAACTCTCCACCCCCACCCCCCCACCCCACCCACCCCCCCCCCTCACGCCCTCACGCCCTCACGCCCCCAGGTAAGCGTTTTTACAAACATGGAGCAAATGAACCCTGCATTTTCCATCTGGCTCACCAGGCCATCTAGTCCTTTATAACTGTAGCATGCATTGGATTCCTCCGCTCAATGGAGCCTTTGAGCACGAGGGAATCAGACCAGCAGCCTTCTCACGCACTCAGCCTCCGCCACCACCGACGGACAAGACTACGGCTATATTTAGTGTTGGCGTCGTATTTCAGCACACTGCTGCTAGACCTTGGATTAGGTTATTATTATTATCATTATTATTATTACTTTAACACGAAACAGGAGCCTGGAACAATAAGTTCAACTTCAATATCATTTACAGCAGCAGATCCCCACATGGCCGGTCACACATGTACACTACGCTACTACAGTAAACACTCGTACTACGTATGAGCCCCCCACCCCCCCCCCCCCCCCCCCCCCCGAACTTTCAAGCCCAGCATGGAAGTGGTTTGAAGTGAAAGCTCATTTGAAAAGGACATAATGTTGTTTATGGTTTATTAATTACTTTTGTCTGAGAGAGAGAGTTTAAGAGAGTAAAGCAGAGAGAGAGAGGCACTTCTGCGAGTAGCATATTAAACCATCCACATGCTCAGAACATCTGGGCATGTCCAAGTAAACAATGTATATACAATACAGTGAAAAATATGTTTTTACTTGTAGGGATTTCTCCTCTTTTGTCTTTTGCAAGCACACGAAACACCAGGTCCACAGTTCCTGTCTGCAGCTGCTTGGCCTTTTAGCTCACTGAGTTCCTTCGGCACATGTCCATGCCTATTTACCCATGCCACACAAACGACCACTGTTTCCACAATTATATTCCCGCAATTATGGACAATAATCAGTTTTTGCCGACATATGGCGAGCAAGCGATCGGCCCGTTTCTGCAAAAAAGAAGAAGTAACAAAGCTGTTCCTGCTGTGTATGCCTAAGATAGCCCTCTGTGTGGCGGGAACGGTGTTATGTAGAATAACTTAATAACGGGGATTAACATTAACATGAATTGAGTTTGGGTGGCAGCTGAACCGTGCAGACAGTGTGTTTGGGGTACAAAGAGATGGAACTGGAATGGACGTGATTAAAGCCAGCGCGTTTGCTTACGCGACCGAACCTTCCTCTGCCCTGCCACTCACAACTCCATCTGCTGGGTGTGTGTCCGTGTGTGTGTGTGTGTTTGTGTGTGTGTGTGTGTGTGTATGTGTCCATCTGTGTGTGTGTATGTGCATGTATGTGTGTGTGTGCATGTGTGTGAGAGTGTGTGTATATGTGTACATGTACGTGTGCATGTTCAAAGGTGCGTGCATGTGTGTGTGTGTGTGTGTGTGTGTGTGTGCGTCTGTGTGGGATTAAAGAAGAGCTAAACAGCTGATTATCCCTCCCAGTCACCCTCAAATACAATCCACAAGCCTCTGAGAGCATCGTCTCACCAGAGGAGTGTGTGAAGATGTGTGAGAGGCGAGAAAGCAAATACCTTCTGCAGCTTCCCGCCTTAGACAGTGTCTCTCCTTTGGAACACATCGGCCCTGCCTCCTGGTCTCCATGGTGATGCCCAGTAAATGGGGGCAATAGGTATCATTTATTCTTTTCTTGGTTTTGATGCCTAGCACTTAGTTGTTTCAATTCATAAGGAGATAAGTCTTCATTTTGCGTGTGTCAAGCAGTGATTGTGTTTGATGTGAGTATTTTGAATAAAGACTATTTGAGGAGGCATCAGTATTACTGTGTCATTCAAACAAAATAATAATTACAAAACATTTCCATTAAAGTGATGATTCATTTCAAAGGAATAGCCTTGTTTCTTTTTGTTTTTTTACTCCAAAAACCAACTGGAGTCCAGGGGCAATTATGAAGTGATTGAGATGTCTCCCATCTGCTCTTTGATGTGCTGCCTTTCTCCCAATATATTATCCCCTGGCTCTTTATACCTTCACTTTCAAATAGCTCTATAAATGGAGCTTCTTTTTTTATTGAAGACACCTGTGCATCAGTTAAAATAAGCAGACCTATCTTGTTCCTCTAATGTCTCACATCCATCTTTCAAGCTTCTTCTGTTCCAATATAATCAAACAGGAAGGCACCCATTTCCTGTCTGTGGGCCATATGGATTGGAAAGTAACCATCAATAACCTTATGCATCACTGCTAAACCCGCTGTCTTTCTCTCTTCCCCCCTCGTTCTCTCTCCCTTTCAGCAATCACACTTTAGTCCTCTCTGTCTGTCTGTCTGTCTGTCTGTCTGTCTGTCTGTCTGTCTGTCTGTCTGTCTTTCACCCTCCTGCGCTCTGTCTGTCTGTCTGTCTGTCTGTCTGTCTGTCTGTCTGTCTCTCTGTCTGTCTCTCTGTCTCTCTCTCTGTCTCTCTGTCTGTCTCTCTGTCTGTCTCTCTGTCTGTCTCTCTCTCTCTCTCTCTCTCTCTCTCTCCCTCCGTTGTTTCTATTGACATTGACTTGAGCCCAGTTTGCTGGGAGACTTTGAGGCTGCCATTGATCCAGATGAAAGCCTTAAGGTAACATGTCGGCTCATGTAGTCCAGCCGCGGCATCAGCGAGTGAGTGATGAGCAGAGCAGCATCGCCGCAGCGAGACGCAGCACGACGCCTATGACACACCATCGGCTTCCACTTGTTGCTCTCCCTGTGAAGCTCTGTTGTCATGGCGTCCAGAGCCGCCAATCACATTCTGAGTCCGTTCACAAGGGGCCTACCTATCCCGCACTCCAACCCCCACCTTGTGACGTAGCCAGCATGATCTTGTCGCGGCTGCTCACTTGTTTTGATGGTGGGGGTGTCAGGGATGGTTCACATGTTGTTTGGATCCCCCACACACGCTGCCAGAGAGAGCGCCCCAGTGAGCTCACGCAGACCACAGCTGGCCAGGGTGGAGCTGCCAGGGCTACAGGGAGTTGAAGGACATGGATCCCTGCCAACGCATTTCATACATAGCACATATCTCACAAGTGCAGCTGAGAATCGAAGACAGGGGCGTGGGGGTGGGGAGAGCCCCCTTCTTGCCCCCCAACGCTGCCCACCCCCACCATCTGCCCACCCATGGGGGGCCCTGAGGATGAGGGGAGGGGGTGGGTTGAGAAGGTGAGGCTCTGTAGCTTGGGCTCCATGTTAGCGGAGTATGACAGCTCACCCCTCCTTCCACTCTGTTCCCCACCTTCTTCCGTCTCCTCCTCATCCACATCCCCCTCTCCACCCTCCCTTTCTCTTCTCCTTCTTTTCCCTCCTTTCCTCTCCTCTTATTTTCTGTTCTCTTCTTCTCACCTCTCTTCCTTCGTCCCCTTCTTCTGACAGGAGGTAATCACTGACTGTTTAATGATGGAGCATGCTGTGTGTGTGTGTGTGTGTGTGTGTGTGTGTGTGTGTGTGTGTGTGTGTGTGTGTGTGTGTGTGTGTGACTCACTGGCTGGATTTCTTCTGAATGTCAGGGCAAATGAGAGATTACTGGCGTTTAAACTGCGGTGAAGAGAGGTGGACATTATCTTCCTTGTGCTGTCTAATTTGGTTCCTGCGCAGAGGGGTCGGGGTCATACCGGGGGCTAGAAAAGGTTAGGTCTCCAACAATGTGGAGGTGTGTGTGTCTGGCAACGTGTGTGAATGTGTGTTCTCCACAGGGTATTGGCTACAGCGGGTCTCCGAGTTGATAAAATAGAAAACTTCAGTTTGGCTTGAACGAAAACACCCACCCTCTTTCCCGTTGCTTGTTTTTCTTTTTCCAGTGTTTATCTGTGCTCTCCAGCGAGGCGGGCGCAGAGTTCAACCGTCCGTCCGTCCGTCCGTGTGTTTCAGATGTTCTGCGCTGGTGTGAAGCTCACATCCTGCCAAATAAAATATCGACAGGAGGGGGATGAAAATCCCCAGAGAGGATTCCCTGAACAGACAACAGAACAAGCTAAATGACGTCACACACACCCTTCCTAGAGGCCCTGAGCAGCATCTACGGACTCAAACCTTCAGTCCAATGACATCCGGTGGAATATTGTTGTGGCTCGAATGAGAACAGCTTATCTGAGCCGTGGAAGATGCATATAAATGACTTTCCCTAAGCAACCTAATCCTGCTGTTTAAATGCTTTCACCTGCACATGCGATAAAAACAAAATAAAGGTCAGACAATTTCACACGTTGACGGAACTCATTTTGGCCCCAAATGTTTGCCCATATGAATTAAGATAAACATTGGGTCTCCTCTGAGCAATCTCCTCCCCAGTACATCGGGCTATTTCTCCAGAACCTCCCTGTAGGTTCAGTTACCGGCTATTACTATAGACACACCTGGCTGATCACTATCAGCCAGAGACCTCTGGTACCTTTCATCATCCTTCTGTTTTCTATAAATAACAGCAGGTTACTCGTGGATAGATGGATCGACTGAGTCAAGCACCTACTGCAGGTTGCCTCTCTGTCCCAGGGCTTCCTTTAATGCTGTGTTGCCACAAATATACATCCCCACCATGGTCATAACGTGTGCATTAGCAAGGCCATAACCAGGAGCTAAGAAAAGCTTGGCAGAACAAGGTCTACATTAGAGGTCATTAGATTCAGAGAGGGGAAGGGATGGAGGCTTCTTGTCCCTGTCATTTGCTCATTCAATTATGGAGGTGTTTTTCGGAAATTGGTGGAAAGCTGGAAATGCAGAGGTCATGACCTCGATGTGGTATAAACACAGGGATGACCATGCTCAAATACCAGACTCTTTGGGTCGGGTTCCTCTCATCTCAGATTTGTTTAGCATCATATGGAAAACAACAACTATGGTGCTGAAGTCAACTGCGGCTGATGAATTCCTATAGATCCATCCCCAATGTTATTTTTTACCCTCTCTTTGGCTAAGTGGCATTGTGACTTAATACGACTAATTAAACCATTAAATCAAGTATAGCGTTCTATTGATCCCTATCAGCGCTAGAGGGGTTAAGAGTGTTAACTGTAGTGCTCTGGTTATCCCTGCTTCACTGGAGCTGTCACTCACCCTTCTGCACACAATCTCATCACCGTCTCCCTCTCCCTAACCGCTAGCAGAGAGAGAGAGAGAGAGAGAGAGAGAGAGAGAGAGAGAGAACCCAGTAAAAAAAACAAGAGGGAGTTGAAGTCATCACCGTACTTATAATTAATCTCTTGTCGACTTCTATTGACACGTCCACTCTTTGATTAAATAATTACCTAAGCAGCAATAAGCCCTACTGATTGAGTCATAATCCTAAATAAGCTGTAACAGGTGATGGTCACCTCCTTCACTGTGATTAGCTCAGCGTTTTCGTTGCCAGAACCTTGCTGTCCCTACTATCCATCAAACGCTCCACCACCAACACCACCTTCCATCCGTTGTGTTACCTTCTGGTTTGGCTGCAGGAGTACTGGAAGCTTCTTCTAAATTGGGAGACAACTTCTAAAAATCTTCCCAAGACACAAGCCCCGCTCCAACATTAACCCACACATGTCCAAAAGCACATACTATGCCCACATGCGCATGTACACAGATGCATTCAAAAACATGCCGGATGATTGAAACAAGTTCACACTCTCTTGCATGATACAAGTCCGAGATGAGGACACACACCTCCCTAGTCCACATACACACACACACACACACACGCACAGTAGACACTTGTGTAACCCACCCACTCTCACACGCTCTTCTCAAAACCTCACACATCAACAGCCTGGCATGTGTCACAGTGAGTTGCGCACACACACCCCGACAGCACAAAAAAAACACACAGCACACACACACACACACACACACATACAAAACAGCTACCCCAAACAAGACACACACACACCTACATATACAAAAAACACACAAGAGACAAACCATACAAGACACAGCACACAAGACACACAACTTACACACACACAAACAAGACACACACACACACGGTCAGGATAACTGACCTGCGTGTGACCTCCTGACCCTTTGACGGATGGTGGATCTCCGAGTGAGGGGAGGGGGCTCTGAGCGAGGGTCTGCAAGTCAGCGACGTTCCCTCGCCGAGCTGTCCAGCTCCTCCGGGCCCCTGAGAGGGGGCCTCTCCCAGGAAGCCCTCTCCTTGGCTCAGGAAGCGAGGTGTGTCTGGCATCTGTCTGAGGAAGGGGAAGTGGGCGGACGAGAGGTCAGACTGTGGGGGACCACTTACATCATGTATTATGGATGGTGCCATCGTTTGAATATGTATATGTGTCTGAAGGTGATGCGAAGAGAAAAAGGGGCTGAGGGACGGAATGAAAGCGGTAGTTCGAGGAACTGCTGCTTTCTTTGTCAACAAAGAGCATTTGTAAAACAGTCCGGGGTTGCATGACCGCAGAAGTGAGCGAGAAACACGCTTGTGTTATTTATTGATCGCACGTGAGTGGGGCTGGTGTCGAGTAAATTGTGCGTTGTGCTGATTTGTCAAGCTGCGATAAACTAACCGTTGTATTCTTTTGATGACCATCGATATCTTACACCCGCAGTATTTCCACTTGTATGTCATTTCGAAACACATTAATTTTAAAAAGAGCTGTTACTGTAGTACACAGTTTTCTCTGCTATTTTTATCAGCTCGTCTAAGCGATAGCTGTGACCTTCACGTGTGGAACATCGATTGTAACGTTCTTACCTTTTTACCTATTCCTGAATGCTTTCCTCATATCCCCCGTGGGTTTATATATATATATATGGCGTGGACCCCCAAGCAACACGTCAGAAGAATAGAAATGATCCGCCGCTGCAGAGTTAAAAGCCTCGGAGTGATCCCGGTGAACTCTTACACCACTCCCAGACATATAATTAAAAGGTCGTTTCTCATTTCTATGAGAGTAAATTAGTGGCCCAGCCTCATTGTTGAATCATAGCTGGTGGCACATAGCCTGGGGAGATGAATTGAATGGATAGGAGCGGGTCGGACTCTCGCTGGATGATTTTGACAATGGCTTTTGGGGGTATCATCCATCACTCAACGGCTTACATGAACATTTTGACAGGTAGAGGTCATGACAATGTGGCAGGAGCCAGCAGAGATGGATGCCTTTAATTTGGGTAATGAAGAGTTAACCATCTTGGGAGAGGAAGAGGAGCGTTCAATGGGAGAGCCGTCGACCATTAAAGGAAAGTCTTATTTAATTCCTCCAGCCCTAATGAAAGACACTGAAACACAATCCTTGATTGACACCGCGTCCCCAGCTGTAATTCCCTGCAGACAGTTCGCTTAAGTTCTCTCCCTTGTTAATCTCAAATATAATGAATTGCAAAACTAAGGTTAAATGTGGCAGCGTGAATTCATTATCACTAATATATGAGACGGTAAGATGATTTACAGTGTGGCCTCACTTTTATTTTCATTAACAGCCAATGGCTTTGATTTAGCCACGAGATTGTGCAGCTTCGCCTGTTCATCTTTTCCTCTCAATCTCGCTGGCATGGTCATTGTCCTTCTTTATATCTGACCCCTTCACTCCAGTGTGGAGGGAAGAGTAAAATATCTTGGAAGCAGCTGACCTGATGGAGAAAAAAGAAAACATTTTCTTCTTTTTTTCCCCCGAGCACAAGACCTCTTCTTTATCGCTTCCTCAGAATTAGATTCATCCAGAGCTGTCATTCAACCTCATCCTTGACCTGGCTCCCATTGTTGCTTTAATGGCAGCTCACTAAAGATAACCATTAATGCTCCCCTGTCTACTAGACCTGTAAAGATGGTCGGCTTTTAAAAAACACCTCCTCCACAACCACCACCAGCGCTGGGGAATCTATCTGCATGTTCAGGGTGATGTTCTACGGGCATTCATTCAAAATGCATGTACCTGTTTCCACGTTGTAAACGAATGTAAAGAAGCATATCTAAAATGCATGTCTTCCCCTCTAACGTGTGTAATTCTAATAGATTAAAACTCGAGTGTGCCGTAGTATTATACTCATGGTACGTGATTACCACTGACTGGCACCTACGGCGCTGACAACTTTCCTTGTCTTTCCACGTTAACGCTCCTATACGATTGTCATCCATTAGTCAACCTGTGAACAGTATACCCCCCTCTCCCCCAAGCCATGTGTCGAATGGCCAATTTGTTTCAGCGAACATTTTAAATGAGTGACAGAAGGGTTACATGCTCCTAATGACAAGGTTTTAAAGCTATGGCTACCGCTAATTGGAGTGACATGTCCGTCCAACATCTCCAACACTCCCTCACCCACCCCCCCCACCATCCCCCGCCAAGACTCCCTCACCCACCACTCCCCCATCCCCCTCCAAGACTCCCTCACCCACCACCCCCCCACCATCCCCCGTCAAGACTCCCTCACCATCCCCCGCCAAGACTCCCTCACCCACCCTCCCCCCCAGCACCATCTCCCTCCAAGACTCCCTCACCCACCCCCCCCAGCACCATCTCCCTCCAAGACTCCCCCCCCCCCCCCCCCACCATCCCCTTCCAGGACTCATCTAGCTAGGAGGGCTCAGACATGATTAAGGTACTGGTCGACCCAATACGTTGAGGTATCTCCCAGTATTTCTCCTCAACGGTGACCGTAACCCAGTGACAGAGATGGCGGAGAGGTTACAACATCTCATATAGGTGGAGGAGGCCTACTGTGGAGACACCCTGGTCCAAAGGGGGTGGAGAGTGGGGTTCGGAGGTTAGATATAAAGCAGCCAGAGATGTTTCTCAGGCTCCTTCTGAGACGGAGATCCCATGTAATATTTATGCGACCCGCTTGTTACATAAAAGCGCTTCAAAAATACAGCCTCAGGATGTTTTTCACATTTCTTTATTTTTCGCAAAACTGTTTGAAGAAATTTGAGAGAGGGTTCTTACACAAAGCCCAATTAACGAACCAAAAGTCATGATGTTCTTTTAGCCAATCATTTATTACACAGTATCATAATAAGTGTGTACCGTAATAGGTATTATTCACAGTTAGCATAATATATTGTGTTACTTTGTGTGCTGGTATCCCGGCTTTATCTTCCTTTTGTATTTCACTTTTATTATTGGATATGTTATATAAGTACATGTTTAAACTTTTTGGGAGATTTTTGTTTACCAAACTGACAAACAAGATGTTCATTTTTGTTTTGTACCTCACAAGGTCCATGCACCAACACAGAGCCTTCTGGGTCATTACAATACTAGACACTTCAACTGTTAGCTACTGAACACAATTACTAAGAAAACAGGGTCACATTTAAGTCGGCTTTAAGAATAATCAAAAGGTTCAAGGTTGGCTCCCCTATTAGGCAAGGTCTGCTACACAGTGACATCTCATGTGAGTTCCTCAGCAAAGAGAACGACAGTGATTTAAAAGGGAGCTGGAAACTGTACCTTGTTAAAATGAATTGTCGTGTACGCTTGACAGACACTTATAATGAGATTAGTGTTGGGAGCGATCAAAGAGGAAATGTCGGAAATGAGAAAGGAGCTAATCTGCTAGCACCTATATTACTTTTTCCCTTGCTTTCTCCAAACTTGCTTTTGTGTTCATTAGCAGAATTATGTCGCAGCACTGTTGTTCAGACGCAACAGCGCCCGGGGGATTGGGATAATATATGTAAAACATTGTGTAAAATGGGTTTTTGTCTGAGGTTTGAGCAAATACATAGAATTAATTCTCTGAAATATGGCAAACAGTAGGTTTTTTGTTGTTGCACGAAACCACGTTTTGAGACTATGGAATTGTATCTATAAATTAATTGCTGACACGCATAATAAAACCTAGGATTCTGGAGATAAATGTACTGTTCTAAAAGGCACCGTTTTACCCTGTGGACAAAATATAATGTAGTTGGCAAACGTTATAGACGGTCAAACCATAATCTCCATAAGAGCAACAAGGTTTACCAGATTCAAGGTATTCCTGTGATCTGTGGCCTTCATTACCAAACGGTCTGCTATTGATGTTGGGATAGTTGTTTAACACTCTCCCATGAACAGAGCTTAGCCTTTCCATATCTGTAAGTCTCCTCCAATGACCTTTACTGTTAAGATAGAGATAACTCTCTGAGCATACAGGAGGAATGCTGGGGATTTGCAAAAGAGGACATTTATGAAAATCTCTCTTGAAGCCTGTCTAAGAAATCCTTAAAAGGGATGAAAGAAAGGGCAGCAACTCGCTATATAGAGAGGATATATTAAGGCTCTGATATGGGGGGAATCCAGGGGAAAACACCAGTCTATATGTGCAGATGTAATCCAAGTGAGAGCAAAGTAGGACCACTTTTGAAGGTTCCCTCCAATTTTTCGTGGCACCATTGGTTGCCTTGGGATAGTTCTCCTGGTACCCAAACATGTGCAAAGCAATGTAATTCGTGACACTGTCATCGTTTATGCATTGATATTCAAATTAGCTCCCAGGTTGGATTATGGGTGTGATGTAAAATGGCCATTTTATTTTTAAACATAAATTAATGATTTGTTGTCCACATTATCTGGCAAGCTTATGTGAAACTGCACATGTGAACAGTTGTTAACTACTTACAAACCTCCTTAAAACGATAACTGAGAACTATTGTCCCCTCTCTACCTGTAGCCAATTTTCATCAAATGTTTACTTTTAATTGTAATTAAACATTGAATTGGTCTAGGATGTCAAGGAACACCCTGCACAACAACACATCATTCATCAACTGTTGTTTTGTGATATGAGTGACTTGTTTGGACATAACAGGTTCATTAAATCTGTAAAACACTTGACTCACATATGATCAACCGATCCTGGAATATGGTCGTTTCAAATTCCCTATTCCAGCGATTATGTTTTGCTTGAATATGGATGTTTTTATGGGGCATATTATTAAAGTATTTGGACTTCACATTACGTTTATTTTGGGTCTTTAAGCACTTTCATGGGACATACAAAATACAATGTTCACATAATTCATCCTCAAACTTGATTAGAATTGTATTTGGTTGTTTAGATGTGATAAGAGTTCCTCTTCTTTTCCACTTTAGTCCCTGCAGGTTGTATATCACTGTTTGTGCTCTGAGGAATTGATTCGCTCTCCCCAGCGCTACATTGATGAAACCCCTCTTGGGGGCACCCTGGGAATCCATCTTGTGCTGATAACTTTGAGCTATCTTATCTGGCCACTGTTCAAACAAGACTGAATGCTTAGACTTACCTTCGGGTCTCTGTCTCTCTGTGGGTCTATTTTGTCTTGTTTTTGTTTTCAAGGTTACAGGCTGAAGAATGTGGATAGATTTTTCGCAATGATGTTTTTTCTTTTTTGTGAAGCGACAACATGTTTTGGTTTCAGCTGCATTTTTCCTTTTGACGTTGATGGGTGTGTTTGTTGTTCCACGTTGGGGTGGTGTTTCTTCATTTCTGTAATAGTTTCACTGTGTATAAATATGTATCTAGCAGCCAGCTAGCCATCTAGCTAGCCATCTAGCTAGCCATCTAGCCATCTAGCTAGCTGGCTCTTTGCAACTACGGTTTTCTACAAATGAACAGATGAAGTTGAAATCGTTAGGTAATCAAATCATTACCTTTAGGTTCCTAGGGTATGTTGGATTTATCAGGTTGGACTACTGGATTCTGTATTGACTGCTCTGCATTTAATGGCCTTAATCCCAACTAATATGCAGCTAATACAGCAATTATTCACATTGGAATTGTGTTCTTTCTTTTAATGTAATTATTTTTATATTTATTTCTGACTGTGGTGACGGCGGGAACAGAAAGTGTCCCAGCTCACATAATAATGTAATTATTACAATGTAATACATCCAATTAATAAACCAATTTCAATATTAGAAGGAAAACCAAAAGCAAACAATAGCTTCAACTATTATGTGTTTAATAATTGCAAAGAATCCAAACGAAACAATCCGATTTGGAAGTCAAATCGTAGCCTGTTCTTAGCTACTTCCTAGGCATGCAGGTTGGTCTCCTCACTGAACACAAGGGCCCCCTAACAACCTAACACTGGGCCGCCTGACAAGCCGCCGAGGGCCACATATTCTCGATTTGTCAGGCCGCTTTGAACTGTCACAATTTGGCAAGTGGTGCAAAGATCATAAAGCAGTAAAACTTCAGAGCACAGGATACAACGACGAGTGACTAAGCACAGTGGTGCAGCCCCTGACTCGTCTCCACACAGGCCGGTCTGTACTCAACACTATCTTATCTTGTAAAGAGGGGAGGGAGGGAGGGGGGTTGGGGTTGGGAGGGGGGGGGGGGGGGGGGGGGGGCAAGTCTGGACTGGTAGCGAAGGAAGCCAAACACTTGCCAGGAAAAGTCCTTACGCTTCTGAGAAAGGCAAACTGCTCGGCTTATTGCAACATGGATACCATGCTTGTTTTTGTTTGCGTTGAGTTGGTTTTCTGATACTTTCTGTGCATTTGTTTGTTTGTTTCATCAGACATGCGCACACACACACACACACACACACACACACACACACACACACACACACACAGGTTTTTATTAAGGAAACACCCTTTGAATATCAATACATTTTATTCCAAATCCTGAAAGTGTGTTTTGTTTTCATATGGTTTTTAGCATTCTGTCTTTAAACATCTTGGCCACAGGAAGTGCTTTACATAATCCTATTCTGCGTACACTAAACTATTAGAAGTACAGCCGTTCTCCTGGAGTTGGTGTGCTGTAGACCCCCCGCAGTGTGTGGGAGAGCAAGACATGACCAGCAGCCGTACGATCCATCAGCATTAGTCCAGCCCAGTCTTCAGACTAAACACACTCTCATTACAGAGGGCCCACAGGGTCCTTCCACCCCCACACACACACACACAGCTACACACAAGTTTATTAGTGCAGGGCGACAATGTACAACACGGCAGGCAGAGAGAGTTACACCAGACCAGTGCAGTAAACACTATTTTTTTCTCATGCTGCTTGGTGTTCATAATTAAAAGGGGTTTAAATGCTGGGGGCTGTGTGGGGGAGGGGGGGGGGGGGGTGTTTAGAGGCAATGACAACAGATGACAGGGCGATGTGATTAGCGGGGGAAACGTAACACAACCGGCGCACTTCATAAGCTGCCCAGGGATGATGTCATCTGCTCAGCGCCTCCCTGCGGTTAGTCAGAGGGGAGAGTCGGCTGGTGCAGAACACACTGTGTGTGTGTGTGTGTGTGTGTGTGTGTGTGTGTGTGTGTGTGTGTGTGTGTGTGTGTGTGTGTGCGCTGGGGGTGGGGGAGCTAAGGGGGGAATTGATTAGAGGGGGATTTGATTAGGGAAACTATCCGTTGTTGGTTTTGCAGTTGCCGCGTTTACCAACTGCACTCCCCAAACGCCTCGCAAATGTTTTTTTCTAATTGAATCAATTCACCAGCACTGTGTATAGTAACACACGTATGTACAATTGTCATATATCTATCTAAGGAATGCAGTCCTGCAAAACGCTACTTTAGTACAGATGAAGAAATCTGGTCCTTTCTGCAGTATTTTAGCAGGTAAAATAGGGGGAATTGGTCCATTGCGTTTTATGTTGTACACAGGAGTAATATATTCCTCTATCTACAGTATCGTTCATCCATTCTAGTGGCTGCATTGAACCAACTGCTGAATAGCCGCGTGCGCTAATAATACGAATCTTCTGCCACGAGAAGTGCATACAGGGTGCTCACAGGGTGCTCACAGGGTGCATATAGGGTGCTCACAGGGTGCATATAGGGTGCTCACAGGGACGATGCTCTAGTGTGTGTCCCCGCGACACACATTCCAGCACAATGCTCCACCATCACCTGTTTACATTCACCAGAGACTCTCCCATCTCAAGTATTTTCTAAGAACCAGACCTTGGGTAGACAGAGGCCACATCAAGAGGTGTGTGTGTGTGTGTGGGGGGGGGGGGTCAACACAGGACCTGACACCCAGGAGACACATTTGCATTGAGTTGAGAATGTAAAGCAACAACATCAAGGGCGAAACGACTGGCCTGGGGGGTTGGGGTGCTGCCAAACACTCTGGCAGGCGACAACACCCTTTGAAACTTGTTGTGAGATCCTCTTAAATTGTCACAAGAGCTTCCCTTATCTCGACGGGGGCGAGAGAAAGAGAGAGAGCGAGAGTACAATGGTGTGTGTGTGTGTGTATGTTTGTTTGTGTGTGTGTGTGTGTGTGTGTGTGTGTGTGTAGTGTTGCTGTATGGGACACAACAGCGACCTACGAGTCAAAGAGGCCAAATGAATATTAGACAGCTGCTGGCGAGGCGTGTTTTAGTGTCATCGCTCCACTTCAGGCAACTAAATGGCATCAGTAACTAGCGACCAGAGAACAAAACGATAAATCTCTCCTGCGTTCGCCCCTCGCTCGCGTATCGGGTTTCACCTCTAGCCTTGGCTAGGAAAAGGACACGGTGTCTGTACATGGAGAGGGGGGAGGGGGGGGAGATGGAGTCGGAGCTGGAGGGAGAGGAAGGGAGAGAGAAAGCAGTAGAGTGATAAGGGGGAGAGGGATACGGAGAGAGTGAGAAAGAGAGACAGGGGGAGAGGGAGCGAGAAGAGAGGGGGAGAGGGAGTGAGTATGAGAGAGCAGGGAGAGGGAGAGGAGCAGGGAGAGATAGAGAATGAGGGAAAGAGAGTGAGAGGGAGAGAGGGAGCAGGCGAGTGAGAGAGGAAGAGAGAGAAAGAGAGAGAGAGGAAGTGGGGGAGGTAGAGAGAGAGAGAAACACTCACATACATGGGTGGGCAGCTTACCTAATACTGCCTGCACGCCGCTGGAACTGGTTACACAAATTCTATGCATAGCCCCAGATTACCAGGCGAGCGCCTGTGTCCTGGCTGAGGGAAACAGCCCAGACTCACTCTGTGGTAATGGACACTGTAACCCTGGCACAGAGGATACGCAAGAATGTGTCCATCAAGTGAAAAGTTCATTTGCGTTTCTATGCCCCCACCGAAACAACTCAACACCACCCCCTTGCTCTCCCACCCCCCCTTCTTTCTTTTTTTCCCTCCCCCTTCCAATACTGAGACCCCCCCCCCCCCCCCCCCCAGCCCATTGTGAAGCCATCAGATAGGGGCTAGCAGAAGTCCACACCTGTCTCGGGGCTATGCAGAGGAGATGGATCCATGCATTTTGAGCATCAGATAGCCTCTCGCCAGGGTGAGTATTGATCTAACGCTCCACTGGCCCTTTGTGAGAGCAGCAGCTGCTGGGGTGGGCGGTGGAGCTGGTGATGGTGGGGGCGGTGGTGATGGCGGTGGTGGTGTAGTGGTGGGGGCAGTGATGGTGGTGGTGGTGGTGGGGGTGGTAATGGTGGTGGGGGTGGTGGAGGTGGTGTAGTTGTGGGAGCGGTGGTAGTGGTGGTGGAGGCGGTGGTGGTGGTGGGGGTGGAGGTGGTGTGGGTGGAGGTGGTGTGGTGGTGGGGGTGGTTGGGGTTAGGAGGGTTTAAGATAAGCAGTGCAAGGAAAATAGACTGAAAAAAAATAGATAATAATGGTCTCTTTCAACAGCCCCTCATGAAAACAGACGCTTAATTCAACACTCCATTGCTCTAGAATAGAAATCTCCTCTCCTCCCCAGACATTAAAAGTGTTAAATAAGCATTAAAACATCGAACACAAGGGTATTGCTGGTTGCATTTGGCTATAAGCAATTGCAGAAAAAACAACACATTGGATTTTGACCTTGCTAAATTGTTTTTAACCTCTACGGAAATAAAATAATAATCATAATGATAATCACCAAAACTAGAACATTTATTAATCTTCCATAACTCAAACATTCAATCAGGATTTCTTTGCTCCCGTATCAGACACAGACGCATGAATGAACAAGAGCTAGGGCGGCAGGGGCTGTTACTGTGTGTTAATGTGTGTGTGTGTGTGTGTGTGTGTGTTCCTGCTCTATCGGTGTGAGACAGACACGGAGCTGAAAGCCCTCCCTAAGATGACTCATCCAGGCTGCTCCTGGTGAATGGACTGACACCGACACCTCATGCACATCCCATAATGAGCCACGGTAATGAGCAGGACGGTCAGTCCTACACGCTCATCATTAAGCAGGGCCATGAATCATGTCCTGCACCAGACCATCACAGTAGAAAGGGAGGAGGAGGAGGAGGAGGAGGAGGAGGAGAGGAGATAGGGACGCTGGAGCGGCCATGCACTGCAGTGACAATTATGCAGAAATGAACCCAGAAGACAGACTGTTTGCTGGGTGAATTAATGGCAGCATTTGTATGTCAGTGAAGAGTGCGAGAGTGCTGGTGTAAGTGGTAATATACTCTCATGTGAAATGGACTCATTATTTTATTATTTTATGCCTAGACATAGTGTTTTAATGCTGTGGCTATTTGTTGTTAACAATGCAATAGTTAGGTAAATAGATGCAATTAAACTACTACTACTACTACTACTACTCCTAATAATAATAATAATAATAATAATCATATTCCTCATCATCATAATCAACAATTATCATCGTAATCATCACCAACATAATCCTGGTCATCATTATGTGTCACTAATTGAGTAGTATCAGTAGTACAGGTATAGTAGAGCTAATTACAGTAATAGCAACTTTAGTAGTTCTAATAATAATCACAATAATAGTATAAGGAGCAATAACAACAATTATGAATCAATCAAAATAGTTGATGTATTAATAGTAACAGAATGACACTCATGGCACACATTGAACTTTGAACTGGAAGTAACCGGTTTGTGTTGCCAGCACACAGAGATGAAGCTATTAGTTAGAACATGGGGCTGAGACTCATGCATGCACCCAGAGATGAAGCTATTAGTTAGAGCATGGGGCTGAGACTCATGCATGCACCCAGAGATGAAGCTATTAGTTAGAGCATGGGGCTGAGACTCATGCATGCACCCAGAGATGAAGCTATTAGTTAGAGCATGGGGCTGAGACTCATGCATGTGCACGCCAGGCTGCAGCAACCTCCAGAGACTGGTGGGCCCGCACATTCATCTGATAAGCCTTAATCAGCACAGGGTGGTCATGATAAAGCATTTCACCACTATCTCTGTCTGAGACTGGGAGGGAGGAGGGGAGGGAGGGAGGGAGGGGGAGGAGGAGAGTGGGAGGGAGGGGAGGAGGAGAGAGGGAGGGAGAGGGACAGGCAACTGTAATGGAAAGAACCTCTGTCTCTCACACACTTTCTCCTTCTCCCTCTGTCTTCGTCTTCCACCTTCTGTGTTTCATTTTATTTTCATTTTTTTCTGCCTCATATATCCTCCCCTCTGTCTTTCCGTTTCTCTCTATCTCTCTCTTGCTCTCCCTCGCTCTCGCTAGTAAGAAACACTTCATAAGCCCCTGGAAAGGCTTGAGAGGAAAGAGAGAGAGAAGAGCGAGAGACAGAGCGAGTAGTGTGGTGGGGGAGGGTTTCAAAGGGGTAAGTGATTGCCCTCTAGGGGACAGAGACGAGAAAAAAAAGCAGGACGCCTTATCGCCATAGCCCTCCAATGGTGCTGCTGGCTGCCACCCAGAGACGGGGTGGGGTGTGGGGGACGCCAGCTAGATGCCTCTTGACACAGCAAACTCAGCAGGGAGCCTTCCCTGCCTTCCTGTAGCCTATGCGGGCTCCGGGGGCTGCTCAGCCAAATGTCGCGGTGTCTGGATAGAGCTTGGGAGTAAAGAACTGCTATTGCTACTGCTGCGGTGCTTAGCAGAGAAGGGCTGTTTAGCTTAGGATGGCCGTGAACCAGAGTAGCCTACACGCTGCTGGGAATACAGCGTGATGGTTTGTTTGGAGAAGAAAAATACTAGTCTAATAAAAATATATAAAATAGTTAATCAGATCATTTATATGCCTAAAATAAAATTAGATAACAAAAATAAACAAAACAAAATCGGAATTTGCTAAATCCATGCCACTCATTCATAAGAAAACACAATTTCTAGATTTAATAAATGAAAAGCTGAACAAATGGGTTGTATTTTGGACCATGTTTACCGATAGTCCAGCATTTGAACGCCACCAGCTGATAAAACGCAGCCTGTGTGTTCACGGACAGCAGGTTCCAGGCCACCATCGCAGAGCAGACTGTCTGAAACAGTGTCCAAGCGCCACCTTCAGTATTCAAATTAGGGCAGGAAAATAAAAACAACGGCGGAGGGCTGCATTATCCCTCTCCCTCTAGGTCGAACTGTGAAATAGCGTGTTATTTAAATATTAAACTTTGTTGTTTTTTGTCGTCACTTGACATTTATTTTTCTGCGTAAAAACTGTTCGATTCGCCATATGCGCGTTTTTGGGTACATGGTGCTCATCTCTGGAGCTCAGAGCGCAAACTGTGTTTAATATGCCTGTCTCGCTCAGCATGGGTCCAGACTCTGTGTGTGTACCACAAATCCCACATCCAATGAGAGGACCGGGGGAGGGAGGAATAAAGGGTTAAGGGAGTATGCCAAGGAGTATGCGGGGCGGAGTGGAAGCGACGCGATTGGCTGTCTCTGCATGACGTAGTGGACATGAAAAACCTGATAACTAGTTAAGAAGGCAGTTTGTAACTCTGGAAAAAGAAGAGACCAAGAGAGCTTGAGACACACCACACATTAACAGATATCGTGGCAGAACCCGGCAAGGAGAGCTGAGCGTCTTAGCAGTGCGTTGCTGTTAGACACTGCAGCGTCCGGACCAGAGACATAAACAGACTCGACTTGTGCCCGGGACCATGGTGCAGCACACAGACAACAGCGAGACGGATGGCAGCATGTCCAGGGAAGCCACGGACTCGGAGGAGAGTGAATTTATGGCTTGCAGCCCCGTGCCGATAAATCCAGACTGGTGCAAGACAGCGACCGGTCACATCAAGAGACCTATGAATGCATTTATGGTTTGGTCCAAAATCGAGAGAAGAAAAATTATGGAGCAGTCGCCGGACATGCATAACGCCGAGATTTCCAAGCGGCTGGGCAAGAGATGGAAGATGCTCAAGGATAGCGAAAAGATCCCGTTCATCCGAGAAGCCGAAAGGCTGCGGCTGAAACACATGGCTGACTATCCCGACTACAAGTACAGACCCAAGAAAAAACCAAAGCTCGACAGTTCAAAATCATCCGCACCGTCTCCCGAGAAGTGCGCTAAGATGTCCAAGACTCCCAGCAAGAAATGTTCAAAGATAAAGACTAAGACCAGCTCCAAATCTTCGCATCACGGCTACGGAGAGGACTGTGGTTTTCCGAGCATGAAAGTGACAAAGATGATCAAAAGTGAACTCACGGACGATGACGACGAAGATGACTACGAGGACGACTATGTGATGAGGATTAAACGGGAGGACGAGGAGCGGACGAGGCCGTACAATGTAGCAAAAGTTCCCGCAAGCCCAACTTTGAGCTCCTCGGCGGAGTCCGAGGGAACCAGCATGTATGAAGAAGTACGGAATGCGGCGCCGAACAGCAGACTGTTTTATAATTTCAAAAACATTACCAAGCAGAGCACAATGTACCCTGCTTCCGTCTCACCAGCATCTTCTAGGTCAGTTTCCACCTCTTCCAGCTCCAGCGAGGACGCGGACGATTTGCTTTTTGACTTTAGTTTGAATTTTGCCCCCAACGCTCAAGGCTCGGAGCTGGGCAATCCCAATTCAGGAAATCTCTCCCTCTCTCTTGTGGATAAGGACTTGGACTCATTTAGCGAGGGCAGTCTGGGCTCTCACTTTGAATTTCCAGACTATTGCACACCAGAGCTCAGCGAAATGATAGCCGGGGACTGGTTGGAGGCGAACTTTTCTGATTTGGTGTTCACGTACTAAATGAAAATATCCCGCTGGTAATAACAGAGAAGGAGAAATTAAATTATATGTCCTGTTGAAGTTGTTCCTAGCCCTGCCTCCCATGGGTTGTGAAAGTCCGGGAAGGAGGAGGCGAGGTGAGGTTTGAGGAATGAGATGCTTATGAAGCTGGTAGCAAAGAAAAGTCTGCAGACGTTTTTCTGGCGGCATGACAGGGTTTTATGGATTTTTCTGTAGGTCTCCAATTACTGTTCAGCTTAAACGGACCACAAAGGGAAAAATCTGTGAACTTCTATGCATCTTATCCTCTTTAAAAAAAACTGCAGGGAACTGAAAACGGACTGTGGACTGACTCAAAGCAAATCTGTGAACTGACAATGTTCAGGATGTTACTTTACAACGGTTTATGTAATTTCTTAATGCCACAAATGTTTGTTTTTTTGTAACTGATTCCGTTTACCTCCTGGTTTGAAAATTAAGCAGCCTAAACCTCTTCAGAATACAGGTGTGGAGGAAACATTTTGATACATAACAGACCTCATCTTTTTAAAAGAAAAAGTAAGATATTTTCAGGCATATTTTTGTACAGTTAAAAGGGAATGTTCTTACTGGGCTTTCAGTGAGTTTCAGGCACTTCTTCCCTTTATCATTTCTTTCAGCATGCAAGGGAGTCCTGGTTTTAAGGATTAAGTTAAATTAAAAACTTGCATCAAAATGCCTTGTGATTTTAAACTAGGTTTTGTACAGTTGTAGAGCAGATTTGTTGAGTATTTGTAGACGATTCAATGGCATCAAGGGGAACACATACCTCAGCCGGAACTAGTTTCAAGATTGTATATGTAATGTAATATAGTAAAGTTAGGAGTTTATGTATATCATACTGGTGATATGTGGATGGGTCCCAATCGCAGGTGTGAAACTGGATTTTGGTATTTTTTATGGCACATAACTGTTTTTCCCCCCCTCTCTCATTTTTTGTGCAATATATCCTCTTTAAGATACGGACCATCAACATTTGTAGCAAGTGATGGGACAACAGATGTGTGCACTGTCTATTACCTGTTATGATGCTGAAACCTGCCTAGGCAGGAAATAAACAGATCAGCTGGAACTGATACAAAACCATTTAATATGGCCTCAGTGTGTGAGAAATATCAATTTGAATGTTATTAGTCATATTATTGGATATTGGGCATTATTGTCAACAAATATTATGTCTGAACCCCATCTCTCCCAACAGAAAAGAATTGGATAAAGTTCTACAGTAAAGGTACTCTGGTACAGTGGTCCAGCATATAGGTCTAACAAGCAAAAAAACATTCCATAATAGTTCCTGTTTCATGAAATGAAACGTTATTTTAAAAACTGAAGACTGCCTTCTTTTCTTAAGACATTAACCATAAACCTGTATTTTTATTTGTTGCACTTAAAAAAAAGCAGATATTTTTTATTTTTATGTGGGTCCTACATATGAAGTCTGTTTAAATAAAAGGTTTGGGATATGACCTAATTATACGCCGAGACATTTGTTGGAGATTCTAGGCAGTAGTTACTTCACATTCCAAGTGTGAATCTGTCTTTGACTCATCTTTTAATAAATAAGTACCAACCACCATCAACTGTCCTTTCAGTTTGTGAATATATGTACACAAATGTGTTGATTTGTTGCGTTGAAAAAAGGATGTGATGATAAGAGTGATGTCTATTTTGTATGTAGGCTGATACTCTGATACTGGATGGGCTCAAACATGTGATTTCACATTTAATAAAACAAAAACAACCTAGAACTTGTAAACCTCAGTGTTTAAATCTTTTTTCTCTATTCCTGAAAAGCGTTTGCAGATGTCTTGTCTCTGTTTTGTGTTAGTCTATTTTTTTTCCCTGCCTGGGCAAAGGAACACTGCGCCTTTAAGAAATTGAATTGCCCGCTTCATTCACACAGAGCCTTGCGATTGGTGGGATTGTGTGGCCTCTTGGAGAGGCACTGCTGGAAACAAGAGCCGTCCTTCTGAGTGGGTGAGATTTCAAGCTGCCTAAGCTCCCCTCACTGACTTCCATTCACAAAGTAGCAGAGACGTTAGAGATTTAATTCAACACAATGTTACAGAAAAACCAGTGCAAATACGTGGCAAAATAGTGTTTCTGAAAGAGGACACCAGACAGAGGAAAACCCCAGCAATGAGGTCAAATATCAAGTTGATTTAATATAACCAAAATAACCAATGGCCTATGTTTTAAAAAATGCATGAAATAATTAGAGACCAATCCAGATAGCGCATGGAGGGAGCTGGCTGTCTCAGACTCTGCTGCCAAGAGGCTGTTATCCTGTGTAGAGAGCACACACACAGACACACAGACACACACACACACACACACACACACACACACACACACAGACACACACACACAGACACAGACACACACACATACACACAGACACACACACAGACACACACACAGACATACACACAGACACACACACACAGACACACACACATACACACAGACACACAGACACACACACAGACACACACACAGACACACACACATACACACAGACACACACATACACACAGACACACACACACACAGACACACACAGACACACAGACACACACACACACAGACACACACATACACACACACACACATACACACACACACACACACACACACACAGAAACACACAGACACACACACAGACACACACAGACACAGACACACACACACACACACACATACACACAGACACATACACACAGACACACAGAAACACACAGACACACACACAGACACACACACACAGACACACAGACACACACACAGACATACACATACACACACACACAGACACACAGACACACACACAGACACACAGACACACACACACAGACACACATAAACACACAGACACACACACAGACACACACACACAGACACAGACACACACACATACACACAGACACACACACACAGACAGACACAGACACACACACAGACACACACACACACAGACACACACACACAGACACACAGACACACACACACATGCCGCGTGCCAGCGCCCCGATATTTATAGCACTTGGGGAATGGAACCAACAAACAGATAGCAATACATCACATCCCCGTGAATTGAATTGAATTGAAACATAGGTGACTTCCACACACAAAAAAAGAAAAGCATTGATTTATATTGATTGAAAATTGCATTACGGCGGAGCACGATTTGCATACAATCACTAGAGGGACATGGCTGGCTTTGTGTTCTCTGAGCTCTGGTTATTGCAAAGCCCCTCAGCAGATCACCTATATATAAGGAGCCAGGAAGCGCGGCCGCGGACAGATTTGTGTTCATTACAGCAATAGAATCGAATGATGAATATTTGTCATGCATGGCTGCACAGGCTCTAACCCTCCCATTAAGTCGGTTTGCGAATCTGTAATAAAACATTTATCTAGCTATTACTTTACCTGACCTATTGGTCAAAGTTACTAATGGGTTCCCGAGCTATTCCCAATAGAATCTCAACATTGATTTTGTGTTCCTCTGAAATATCTGCTCAGGGCTAATGCCATTGCTACATGTTGAAATGAAATTAGTGACCCACTGAAATTTCCCTCTATTTCCTCCTTAAATAAATAAATGGAAATCTAGAAAGCTCAGGAGACACTGATCAGATAGTGTCCTCCCTGGTGTGGGGAGGGATAACGTTGTGACAAAGGAAAGTCATTTTGCAACCCGTCTAGCATTTAAATCATTCCTATAAGCCCAGAAGTCACGGCCAAGCTAACACCAATACAAAGTCCCTCTTCCACAGCACCCAGGGTTGACATTTGGATCCCTCGATTAGCAAGATTCTTATAAATAAAAATAAAGAAATGTAATAAAATACACAAGGCTGTCACAACGGACCTTGTTTTCACAAAGATAAATGTAAGAAGATGTGTATTTAGCGCTTTTCATTCAAAATAAGTGCTCAACAAGGAAAGCAAGAACAGATAATGATTGTAAAACAAACAACAATACAAAAATCGATATCATAGAGATTAATTTGAGCGTGTGTGCGTGCGTGCGTGCGTGTGTGTGTGTGTGTGTGTGTGTGTGGTGGTCTGTCTGATGTTCAACCAATATGGGTGGAGACGCTGGCTGCTGCTCAGTTCCCTCTCACGTCCTCTCCTCCTCTTCACACTGTTCCATCGCAGGCCGTTATTAGCAGGGGAGCCGGTGGCATTACATCATCGCCAGGCAGGCCCTCACTGCCGCATGTGCAGTAAGACTCCATGTTGTGTCATGGCGCATTCACACGCGCTCTGCTTCCTTCTCCCAGGAGGGGAGGGTGACTAATACTTCTAGTGGAATAATGATGTGTGTATGTGTGTGTGTACCACAGTGCATGCTAGCAGGGTCTCGTTACAGCAAGAAATCGACTGTTTACCCAAATAGGAACCTGTTTACAGAAATAGCCACCTCCTTACACTCCTTACTTACCATGCTAATGGTGGTGTCCGTAGGGATTCTACAGGAGGTATAGCATGGTGCGATGCAGGCCGGTCTCTTGTGGTCTGCCTCCAGGTCAGGCATGGTGCAGGTGATGCTCACTGATCTGCAGAACGCTCTGACATTAAATCTTTGACAGCATGTTGGTTCAAACGGATGAATCATTATACAGGCTACCCTGGCATAATGCACTTTAAGTAGGTGTGGACACTGTACCCACTACATGTTATTGTAGTACATGCTACTACATGACGGTACATAATATCTGTTGTGGTTGGACTTCAGATAAAACACTTTTACCTCTGTTATGTCTTTCGATCATGAATCCTGATATATATATATATATAATGATCCTTTCATCATATAATGTTCTGCAGTTCCCTTGCCTTTAGGCTTGGGAAAGTGCACGTGCACGTGTGTGCGTGCCCGTGTTTGTGTGTGTGTGTGGGATCACTAGCCTGTCCTAGTCTCGTATGCTCTGGTGCCTAAGGCTGCTCCTGCTGCAGTCCAAGCCCATTCACTCCCTGCCCCCTGCGGTGAGGAAGGGAGATGTAGCAGACAGCACCAGACCCATCTGCACTGATATTTACCATCCCTACCGTTGTGAGGAAGAGGGCTGGTGTGTGTGTGTGTGTGTGGTGGGGGGGGAGTGTGTTGGGTGGCACAAGCCCAATTCCCTCATGGTGTTTTTAGCACTCTGGCAGAGAGATGTGTGGATGCAAACACGCCCACACACACATGAACGCACACACACACACACACACACACACACACACACACACACACACACACACACAGAAAGTGAGCAAATAAACATGAGAGTGAGAGAGATGGGAGGGGGAGGAAGAACGAGAGAGGGAAAGGGAGCTCTGAGGTAAGGTGGGCGTGTTGGAGATGGAGAGGAGATGCGACGGTCTCTAGAACGACAGCTCTCAGCTGATTCCCATCAGCTGAGAGGTGGAGATCAAATGCAGAGCAGAGCTGATGCACAGTGCTGGGAGGGCTCCACCTGGTCTGCTCTGCCAGTTCATTTACAACCTCATCACACTGGGCTCCTTCCCCCCTGATCCCCATCCGAGCTTCCTGCCTCTCTCTCTAGATGCGAATAGATGGCTGTTTCCTTCCAGGAAGGAAGGGATCAGGAGAGGGAGAGAGAGCTAGAGAGAGCTAGATAAAGAGAGAGAGGGAGGGAGAGAGAGCTAGATAAAGAGAGAGAGATGGCGAGAGAGAGAGAGAGAGATGGCGAGAGAGAGAGAGAGAGAGAGAGAGAGAGAGAGAGAGAGAGAGAGAGAGAGAGAGAGAGAGAGAGACAGAGAGAGAGAGAGGGAGTGACATGGAGAGAGAGAGGCAGAAAGATGGAGAGAGGGGGAGAGAGAGGGAGTTAGATGGAGAGAGAGAGGCAGTAAGATGGAGAGAGGGAGAGAGATGCAGACAGAGACAGCGAGGGAGATGGAGAAGACCCAGTAGGTCATCCCAAGTGGTTTAAGCAGGCAGTGCTATTGTCTCGGGGACACGGCAACAAACAGTTCAATCACTCCCTTCCAGAATGTCTTCTGACAGGTGGTAGGATCTCATTGGAAAGAAGGTCACTTTTTTGTGTGTGAAGGGCTGGAGGTCATGCATCCGTCATGTGTGTGCGTGTGTGTGTCCCCCTCCCCCCTAAAGAACGACAGGAACACACGCCAGCACACACCTGCTTTCTGTTCAGCCCAACTCCAGAGCTTCAGTGAAAGGACATTACGTCTCTGAGGTGACTGCAGATGTGTTTGTGCAGTGTAAACTCTCACAGGGTGAACTCTATGTGCAAAAGAAAACACAGGTTTTAATTAGGTCTTTAAATAGTTTCTCAATCTAAAGACAATATTATGCCCCTACTCAAGCTCGTATTTAACCAGATTTTCAGCTCTGTTTTCAGAGCGTTTATGAAGGTCATTTTGAGGTTTGCCTAACCTCCGGTCCTGAATTAAATGTGACACTACAGGGGGTCCTGGACAGCACAGTCCCATAAGCCATGCACCCTTCATCTTCATTAAAAGGCCATCAGTGCTCAACATTAGTCTAACGTCAGGGGCCATAATGTTTGCAGGGGTGTAGCTGGTGAGTTGAAATCACATTTTAATCCAGATTATACTGTGCTTCTATTAAATGAGTGTTGTGGTTTATAGCTTTAGATAACACGGTGGTGTGCATGTTGTTCTACTTGGATAATGGTGCTGGCGCTCCATCAGAGTGGTGTATTCGTGTTGTTACTGCCCCTCTGTGTTTATCTGCAGAGTAAAAGTCAGATTGGCTTCATGCCCAGATGCATGGATTGAGGACCCTCACCATCCATATCCCCCTGCTCTCCCTGGATCGGAAAGTGGTTGGAGGGTGTGTGTGTGTGTGTGTGTAATGCACTGTTTCTTAAAAAATGTCAGGGACATGTAGGGCTACATCAGTGCACTGCTTAGAAAAGGCGCTGCACTGTTAAAGAAAAAAAGAAAAACAAAGTGAAAGGTTAGTTTCTCTCTCTGAACATTTCTGAACAATTCTGCCTCTCCTCTCTCTCTCTCTCTCTCTCTGTCTCTCTCTCTCTCTGTCTCTCTCTCTCTCTCTGTCTCTCTCTCTCTCTGTCTCTCTCTCTCTCTGTCTCTCTCTCTCTCTCTGTCTCTCTCTCTCTCTGTCTCTCTCTCTCTCTGTCTCTCTCTCTCTCTCTGTCTCTCTCTCTCTCTGTCTCTCTCTCTCTCTGTCTCTCTCTCTCTCTCTCTGTCTCTCTCTCTCTGTCTCTCTCTCTCTGTCTCTCTGTCTCTGTCTCTCTCTCTCTGTCTGTCTGTGTCTCTCTCTCTCTCTCTCTCTGTCTCTCTGTCTCTCTGTCTCTCTCTGTCTCTGTCTCTGTCTCTCTCTCTCTCTCTCTCTCTCTCTCTCTCTCTCTCTCTCTCTCTCTCTCTCTCTCTCTCTCTCTCTCTCTCTCTCTCTCTCTCTCTCTCTCTCTCTCTCTCTCTGTCTCTCTCTCTCTCTGTAGAGTTTAACTCGATTCTGGGCAGCAGCTCAAGGGTAGCACATGCGGCCCCCATCACCCCCGTTCTTGCCTCCCCCCTCCCCCTCCCCAGAGGACAGCCAGCTGTGGGTCATTCGAATGCGTTGGTAATCTAATACTGCGCTGCTGTGTGCCCCTCGGCAGCCCCACCTGTTTTCCCCTTACTCCCCCTTGATCATGGCTCCGCCCACACACTCTGCCTGCTGACCGTTGTATGTGTTCCCCCCTTCAACCCCCCCCTCCACCCCCCACACACAATCTCCTCAAACCCCACCGCTCCCCCACAAACCCCACCTCCGTTCCCCTTTCTATTTCTGATATATATTTGCGTGTTGCCCAGGTAACAAGACGAGGGGCCCCTCCCCTGCCCGGTTAGGGCCGGGGAGGGGCCCCTCCCCTGGCCGGTTAGGGCCGGCTCGGGGTCTCATTTGACAGTCTGCTGCTTCAGTAAATAATTAGCACATCGGATCCCTCGGGGCCATTGCAGGAAGCACGGTTTGCTCACCACAGAGGGCTAAGGTTCTAATAATTGCTATTCCACAAAGGTTTCCTGTGTGTGACACCACCAGTGCCACCTCAAAATAAACATATAATAAATACATAAAGCATGCACAGCCATGTAGAATAATTCATCTGATTATGGAATGAAGTACAATGACAAAAAAAACTAAAACAAACATAGGCAGGTCTGATGTATGTCTTAATGTTTGTTAAGATGTTAGATGTATGAAGATCTTTGTCTTGTTTAAACGTCCCAGTCCAGATGTACAGCTGCAGTGCTAGCAAGTCAACTTGGTTCTGAAGAAGTTATTCTCGTACATTTTCAAATATAGAGGTTTTGGTTTCAACCAACAAAAAAATACTTTGCACACAAGTTCACCCATTACGAATTCCGCAAGCAGTTACAAACTTTGCGTGAGAAATTGTTGAATCTGTTTAGCCGTTGTATCAAATGAACTCACTACAAGAGCGTTCCTCTCTGCACCGATGGTGGACTGCCTTTGGGTTACGTTCGTATTTGTCTTCCACCCAGAGACATCAAAGAATTTCTGGAAAGATCCTGAAGCCAACAGATTTGAAAAGAAGCCACAGATAAAAATAGTAATTCCCTCCCCAGGATCTTAACTACAAAATGACAGCCTGTGCCAAAAAGCCCATTAGCTCCATGTAAATGTGAATGGTTTCTGTGTAACTATTGATGTAGAGATAGCTGGAGTTGCATTTTAAGAGAGTGGTGAAGACCGTTTTTTAAATCAATGTACGCAAGCGATGAGATGGGCCCAGACAACTCAAAACATATATGAATACATTATTCATCTTTGAGGATAAACAATTCATATGTATAACCATAACTCGAAGGCCATTAACGACCAATGTTATATTCATAGGATTATGAACAGCTCACCAAATGTTTCACCTTAGAGATCTAGAGAAACAAACAAAACAAACAGGGTGGTATTTGGTTCATATCTACACACACATACATACATACCTTGACAGACAGACAGACAGACAGAAATACACATACACACACGTACACGCATGTGCACACAAATACACACACATACAGACGCACACACACAGACAGACAGACAGACAGACAGACAGACAGACAGACAGACAGACAGACAGACAGACAGACAGACAGACAGACATAGATTCATACATCCATGTCTGTGGAGTGTTGCTGTTTGCGTTGGAGTGATAGCTGCATGAAATGATGCGCAGTACATTTTGCTGCCTCAAATCAATTCAGCTTCACATTTACTGGCAGAAATCAGAGATGACAATGTCAATGTGAAAATGAATAAGTAAACATGTATCACAGTACAAATTATATTGTTTACATACCTTGAATTCATTCTCACGTTTGCGTGAATCCTTATAATGAATAAAGAATATATTATTAAATCCACATTAAATGACACTGCTTCATCTCATACGGTGTGAGTTTATGGTGACTCAGATACAGGATACAACCCTTCATCTCATACGGTGTGAGCTTATGGTGACTCAGATACAGGATACAACCCAAAGAGTAGAGCACTGCTTCATTGATTTTCAAACCGCTCAGTATGCAAGGATATCAAAGGGACACGTACTGCTACCCTGATATTCTCAGCATGCTTTAACATGCTAACTCCATGTTGAAGCCCTGAGCTCCTCTTCTCACTCTGAATAGTGAGCTACTGCAGCTTCCATACAGCTCAAATAAGAGAAGGGATGAGAGAGCGCAGAAGAGAGAGAGGACGAAAGGGAAAGAACTGAAGATGGTGAGTAATGACAGAAATGGTGCCACTGTGATTTTGTGAATTATTAAACTCTTGTTTGGCACGTGTTTGGTCTTTAGAAAGGGTAATCTGGTGATTAACATGAGGAACCAGCTGGATAGCTACAGTATATCACTGGATATATTATTAACAATAATAATAATAATTTCACTTTCTCTACCAATGTGGTGAAGTCATGACTTCACTAATACTCCTATTAGGATCCAACTACAAAACGTTGGACCTTTTCTCATCCTTTGAATGTCAGCTTTGCGTGTGTAATTGCTGTGCGTTTAAAGCAATTTGGTCAGTGGTGACAGAAACCTGCTCACTGCTGAAAAGTTAATGACACTGTAAGCCAATACTGTACTCTAAGCTCTCATTCCCAATAGGATGCCTTGCTGCCCTGTTCACCCCCCAAGCCCTGAACCCATGCATTCTTTCATATTTTACTTTACTTTGTCCCTCTGTGTTTGCTTAAGACAATAATCCTCGCTGGATAGACAGGTAAGTGTGAGGTAGCACCAATCCATATCCGCTGTTTTTGAGGCGATATCAATCGATTGGTTATTTTGCCCCCCTAAAACCCCACAGCAAATAGTTATGGTGTCATAATCCAAGCTGTCACTGTTGAGAAACTGACATCGACTGGCAGAAATGTGTAAACAATGGGTTTTTTAAGGGAGCAATCACAACGTAAAATGTATTTCTTTCCTTTTGTCTGTTCTTCCAATTTTAATCAGGACAGTCAATCAGTCGTCTAGTCCGTGTCAGGGGAGCAGAGAGCTCCCTCTGAGCTTTGGAAACTGCACGTCTGATATCTCATGCACCACATTTCCCACTTCAGTGCACTGGGTCCCTAACCTCCTCCCTCCCTCCCTCCCTCCCTCCCTCCCTCCCTCCCTCCCTCCCTCCCTCCCTCCCTCCCTCCCCCCTCTCTCCCTCGCTGCCTGCAAGTCAACCATCTCTCCCGGCGCCCTGAAGCAGTGGCAGCAGGGGGGTGGGATGGGGGGTGTGGAGAAAAGTGTATTGACAACGTGACTCAGAATAAACTTAAAGAGTTTATTGCAATAAAGGCTAAGAAATCGTATAAGATAAAGGGGGTCTCTGCGCAGAGAGGCCACACAACACGTCAAGCATTCAAAGGTTGACGCGCTGTAGTGAGCCCCGAACAGTGGGCACACACCAGGCTGAAAGCAGAAAAACGTCACACTCTTTCCCCTCTCCCTCCCTCCCTCCCTCCCTCCCTCCCTCCCTCCCTCCCTCCCTCCCTCCCTCCATCCCCACCTGAACCACAACCAACCACGCTTCTCTTTTTATATTACTCACACATTCTGGAGGGAATCCAATGCCTGCTTGATTTGCTTTGGCATTTCCTGTCCATATTCATCCAGTGGTGCTGTGAGGTGGAATGATTAGTGTACATGTGTGTGCGTGTGTGTGGGGGGGGGGGGGGGGGGGAGTGCCATAAGGCATCGGCCTCCCTGACAAGTGATCAAAAAACAATGATTTATGAGGCCATCTTGTATCAGGGGATGACCATTGATTTAAGCACACAAACACATACATGCACACACACATGCATGCCACGCACCCACACACATTTCAGACCTTACACAAACACAAATGACGCACGCACACATGGGTCCTTATCCGGATGACCACGTAGATGAATCTGATGGCCTGTGTTGTGTTTATGCTGACACCTTCTATCTTCTGCTCTCTCGCAGTCCTGCATTAAGAAGGAAAACTGCGTCCCTGACACGTTTCTGACGACTGATTGGGCTGTGGATGTACCACTGTGGTTTAATCTCTGGGAATGCATGAATAAACCACCACCTTCTGCAAATCAATTGGGTTATTATTGTTCTCCTTCCCTATGGATGCTGATCCTGCAGATTGTTTGGCGTCGTCTGTGTTATTATTTATTTTAGTATATATTTATTTTCCGGTATTGATTGTCATCGCAAGCCTCCACGAAACATTCCTCCGTGTCTGACGCACCTCAATTGCACTGAGGCTTTGGAATGACGTCGGGTGTGTGTGTGTGTGTGTGTGTGTGTTTCTTCTTGGGAATGCCAAGGTGAGGATTGCTTGACGGACACCAAGAGCTCTATATTTATTACTTCAGCAGCTGCGATCATTATGCATCTGGTAGCTCATATTTCCATGTGTGTGTGTGTGCATGTGCTAGAGAGAGAGAGAGAGAGAGAGAGAGAGAGAGAGAGAGAGAGAGAGAGAGAGAGAGAGAGAGAGAGAGAGAGAGAGAGAGAGAGAGAGAGAGAGAGAGAGAGAGAGAGAGAGAGAGAGAGAGAGAGAGAGAGAGAGTCAGGTAGCTGGAGATGCTGATTAATGACTAATGAAATGTCTTTTAGTTATTACAGGATGGAAATGTTAATATGGGACGTGCTGAGTGAGGGGAGGGTGCCGTGTGTTACCGCTCCCCTCCATCATCCCACTGATCCATCATGGTTTCACACAGTCAGAGGGATTAGGAAGCCCGATTACTCATCAAATGGAAAGAGAGCGGTCTAATGTCCGATTGGAGTGAGCCTGGACCATCATCACCATCATCATCATCACTATGAAGCCCCTAATGCTATTTACTATTTAGTCACATGATTTGTATTTGTTGCACAAGGATGCTTACAGGTAGACTGTGGACATGTAGCATTTGTGGATTCATTTCAATCAGGTCTGAGTATTTGTGTTTGCTAAATGTGGTTCAAAATGTATATAAGACGTGAAGTGATATAGATTCTCATTTGATCATGTGATGTTCTTCTATCAATAGCAATGGGAGAATGATGATTGTTTTGTATGCTTTCTTAAGACTTGTGTTCGGAGCTTGGGTGACATAAGACAATGAGTGGCTGGACCCTGGGATGATTGTCCCTCCTGACCACAGATTGATCCGCAGCTCGGTCAATATGTGTAGAATAGGAAGTGGGTGAAGAGAGAGGCTGGAGAACCATCTAAACCACATCACCACAACGTATGGCTTTATAGATGGATGGATTCATGGATAGATGGAGTGATAGATTGATATGCAGACAGACAGACAGACAGACACATTGTTATTTTGTTCGCTGGTCTGGACGACATAATGGTGATTTCCATTATACTGTTGTTAGTGATCGTTGTTGGTCAGTGGGAGCAGATCAAAGGGACTGAATTCCATATAGATTAAATGCCGTTAGAGAGGGAACTCGCCCCATTCAGTCTGTCTCCGACTCTCTCGCTTACACACACACACACACACACACACACACACACACACACACACACACACACACACACACACACACACACAGAGCTGCCTGCTGTGTGATCGACGCTGCGACGCCACCTCGCATATAGGATATATATACAGTATATACGTGTGTGTAAGCTGAGTCCTGTGCTGAGAGATCCATCTCTAGAGCGTAACTCTGTGTGTAGGGGAGGTGTGTGTGTGTGTGTGTGTATCCATCTCTAGAGCGTAACTCTGTGTGTAGGGGAGGTGTGTGTGTGTGTGTGTGTATCCATCTCTAGAGCGTAACTCTGTGTGTAGGGGAGGTGTGTGTGTGTGTGTGTGTGTATCCATCTCTAGAGCGTAACTCTGTGTGTAGGGGAGGTGTGTGTGTGTGTGTGTGTGTATCCATCTCTAGAGCGTAACTCTGTGTGTAGGGGAGGTGTGTGTGTGTGTGTGTGTGTGTATCCATCTCTAGAGCGTAACTCTGTGTGTAGGGGAGGTGTGTGTGTGTGTGTGTGTGTGTGTGTATCCATCTCTAGAGCGTAACTCTGTGTGTAGGGGAGGTGTGTGTGTGTGTGTGTGTATCCATCTCTAGAGCGTAACTCTGTGTGTAGGGGAGGTGTGTGTGTGTGTGTGTGTATCCATCTCTAGAGCGTAACTCTGTGTGTAGGGGAGGTGTGTGTGTGTGTGTGTGTCCATCTCTAGAGCGTAACTCTGTGTGTAGGGGAGGTGTGTGTGTGTGTGTGTATCCATCTCTAGAGCGTAACTCTGTGTGTAGGGGAGGTGTCTGTGTGTGTGTGTGTGTGTGTATCCATCTCTAGAGCGTAACTCTGTGTGTAGGGGAGGTGTCTGTGTGTCTGTGTGTGTGTGTGTATCCATCTCTAGAGCGTAACTCTGTGTGTAGGGGAAGTGTCTGTGTGTG
>JACYXH010000437.1:45000-52500 GCA_026745465.1 Lota lota
CTGAAAAATAACCGGTGGCAGATGTGAAAGCGCGGGGCGGGGGGGGGGGGGGGGGCGTTTATAATGGGGTATTTATGCTAACGCGAGTCACGACGAGTTGAGCGGATGGAACGCGACCCGGCGCAGCCGATGTCAAGTAGAACGTGGAGCGCTGCAAGATGGCAGACTAAGGCCGTGCTAAACTCACCTATCAAGGTTCATGAGGTGCAGGTCAGAGGGATACAGCATGTGCTGTGCTTATACGGAGATCCTTCACATCACTGATTACATTTGGAGAACTCGACACAAGGACGCGCACAAGGTTTGGCGTTGTTTGTGCGTGTGATGGATCGCTTAGTCGTCACCAAGCCCTGCGTGTTTGCTTGCATCTGTTCAGAAAAGATGCCTTGTTTATGTGTGTGTGTGTGTGCACATACTGTCTGTGTGTGTGTGTTGCCATACACGTGTGCGTGTGTGTGTGTGTGTGTTCTGTCTGTGTTTGTTTCTGTCAGATATTAGTGTTGTGTCTGCCTGTCTTCTAGATGACTCAGTCCTACTTGTCCTGACGTGCTCTGCTGGATCCTTAGCCTGTGGCAGACACACACGCACACACACACACACACACACACACACAGACACTACCCTCCACACACATACACACACATATACACGTACACACACATACACGTACACACACACATACATACACATACACATACACATGGACACACACACACACAGACACCTCCCCTACACACATATACACATACAGACACACACACTCTCACACACAAACACACTCAAATACTCACCTAAACACAACGCCACCTCCTCCCAAACACACACACACAGACACACACGTGCGCACACACACAATGCTAAGATAAACTAGGCTTCCCTGTTACTTCCTGCTGATTCCCCTTCAGATAAGGGAGGAACAATCTAGAAGACTTGTTGACGGAGCAAAGTTGTGAGGGAGCCAGTGTGGAGGCCTCGGGAGATCAACACACACACATCACACACGTCACACACACGCTGGACTCGCATGGCTCTGGTTCTCCTACGTGGTGATTGTCCGTGGCGTCCTCCTGTCATACTCTATTACTTTTGGCTCTCTGCACATCTCAACAGCACGTTGTGCTGGAAACTCATTTGCCACACAGCAGGGGGCATAAACACGGTCATATGTGTTGATCACATGGGACTGCTCTGACACTTTGACAGCCTGCTATTTTGAAATATAGCAGACAACGCGTGGCGTCTGCTCGTCTGTTGTCGTATCTGTGCATAGAAAAAACAACGGTGTTTTTGTCTAACTGTCTGATGAGATAGCAGGCTATTAAAATGTCAATGCCTTGATGGTGCATACAGCACTGTAGCCTGTGCCTGCTCTAAGTTCTGTTCAATTCACTCCCAAGACAATGGCTGGATGAATTAAAGCAATCAGCGGCAGTGAAAACGCTTAGCGAATTGAGTAGCGGCGTATCAATAGAACGATTTGGGCGAGGAGAAGTCTGTCCCTGCAGGATCGCGTCTCGCATATTGCTGCCTCAAGTGCAATCACAAGTGGAGCGAGGACACCCTTCTGGAGCCAACACTACACTAATAGTATTAGCGCACTACAGGCTAAAAGAAGAAACAAGCAGGGTACACGCAGGATTACAGAAGCCCTAGTTGTAGTTGCTCTGTGGCATTTCACATTTTACTTTTTGGTTTTCAAAACCACTTGCATTCGAGACACTTACACATTTAACTGTTGTCTCTAGTCTCTTCTCTCTTTCCTACCGTAGGCAGGAGCTCAAGGAGATAAAGGCTGGACAGAGAGAGGGTGGGGGAACCAAGTCGTTGGGGGTGTGAAGAGAGTCTGCCACCCAGCTTCATTACCAGCAAGAGGGAGGGCAAGAGAAGGAGTAAGAGAAAGAGGGAGGGCGAGAGAAGGAGTAAGAGAAAGAGGGAGGGCGAGAGAAGGAGTAAGAGAAAGAGAGGGAGGGCGAGAGAGGGAGTAAGAGAAAGAGAGGGAGGGCGAGAGAAGGAGTGTGAGAAAGAGAGGGAGAGGGAGAGAGGGAGGCTGACGGGGCCTCCAAGCACTAGCAGTGAAATTGCAAACCCAAGGTTTCTGATACAACCTGTTATTATTTTTGACACAAGCCATTTACAATAGCTATGAAGGTGGCAATGGAAAATGTAATATTGATTGTATGTCCGCAAGGCTTTGCTCGCCCGATATCTAAGCATCACGCCTCTCACATACGTTTGGTGTGATGATATGTTTCTATTTTTCATTCCTTTTGCCAACCTCAGCTTTTGGGGGCCTCTGTTGATTTGTTGAGTTTATTTGACAAGATAATTACATTGTTATATCGAGAGGGCAAGGCGATCTTTTGGGAGTCAGGAAAATAATAGAACGCCTCAAAACACAGGGAATGGCAATAGGATACGGGCCTGATGTGACATGCATTAACACACCCAGTGGCAATCTGTACTTCATCTGTTTTTAATGAGGCTGCTTACCAAATTACTTCTAAATGACATTTATGAAACATTAACACACTACGGCGCAGAGAGAGAGACAGCCTTGCTTCATCCCACCATCATTAAATCTGTCTAAAATGCTCCAAACACAACAAAACGCTGCAAACAAAAATCCATTAGACTTAACGCTGTAATGTGATGTCCTTGACACAGTTAGCTGTGTGTGTGTGTGTGTGCGTGTTTGTTCCCAGACTTTCAGACTCTGAGCTACTGCGTTACACAGGCATTAGAAAGCAAAGGAAGCTATTAAGCTCTTGATACAAAGTGAAAAACCCCAACACACAGCAGAATGACGAAGAGAGAGATAGGTGCCCTTTAAGAATACAACCGTGACTCCGTCTCTGACAGAGAGCTGTCAAAACCCAAACAAACAAGAGAAGCAAGGCCCTCAAAGCAGGGCGGAGAGTCGCACACGTCTGTGTGAGGTGGGAAGCGGAAGCCTCGCTATCTGTGCAGATTGCAGGGTTATCTTCCCAAAGTGGTAATTAGGCCTGAGGTACAGGGCTTCTCACTAGAGAGAGCGAGAGAGAGACAGAGACAGAGAGAGAGAGAGAGAGAGAGAGAGAGAGAGAGAGAGAGAGAGAGAGAGAGAGAGAGAGAGACAGCGAGAGAGACAGAGACAGAGAGAGCTAGACAGAGACAGCGAGAGAGAGAGAGACAGAGAGAGAGAGAGAACCAAACGTTTCCGCTCCATCCTGAAATGAATGTGTGACCTAGCGAAGCCCCCTTCCGTGTAGCTGAAGCACTTCTTGGTTGAGTTAAAAGGCCTTTTTGTTAAAAGGGCTGCAGCACGCTTTGCAGCACATCGTTATTGAGTCCCATTATGGTTTAAATCATCCATAAAAGTTACACAAAAGGGGCAAAGAAGAGGAGAAAGAAAAGGTGAAAAATAAGTAAAACTTTAACTTGTTGTTGGTAGTCGAACGTTAAAGTGAAGAGAGAGTCCGGTTTTTCGAAAAAGCTCCAAAACGTCTCGCTTAAAACTTGTGCCAGTTAGCTTCTGAATGCTACCGAGTTGTATTTTCCCTCTTCTTCCCTACCTGACACAGGTGGAAGGCAGAACAGTTCAAAGATTTCCACTACGTCACACTGTCAAGCCCTGTGTTAGTACTGTCATCGCTGCTAGCGTCTGACAATAGTGCCTCTCATTCTCCAATGTACAATTAGGAGAGCACAGTACTATCTCTTACTGTCATCACATTAGCTTGAGTGGAGAAAAATCACTCATAATGAGCCATAGATTATAGGCTTTGTGTTTTGGTTTACCAGTAAATGCCTGCTATGCCAAAGGGATTTCCCCACATAAGCCTCCACTATCAGTTTACAATAACCGTTGCATTCCGACATTATCCACTGGGATATCAAAGCACAATGCAACAAGTCTGTGCTGTTGGAACCAAGTGGCAACACCAGGTAGCCCTCTGAAGGAGAAGAGCACAGGAACACATTTTAAAGTACATTCGCAACTCCTCCAAGGGCCTGTTTATGATTCATGACTCAACCACACTGAGGTTCACTTGTCTGTTGGGAGTCGGGGAATGGCTATTACATTTTTTGAAATAGTGTTTTAAAGCACAGCTAGGAGTCCCCACTCCTTTCAGCGGGCTAGTTTGATGTGCGTCTGATTCCATAGCCCCAGTCCTCATCAGCAGCATCTCTGGCTGTCATGGAAGAATTCTTTTTTTTCCACTGCTTCACTGAGACTTCCCATGGAGGACGAGCTAAGAAGTTCTGATGAGAACTCTACAAAGGGGCCGTGTAAGAGGAGAAGATCAAATCAGCGGCGCCGGCGACTCTTCTGAGCGTTGATCCCTCTGAGAGCGCTCGTTGGATCACAATGCTACCCATAAACCAGCGGAAAAGGACCTGCTTCTCAGATGGCAGGGAGGGAGGAGAGGCAGCTGAGAGGAGGAGTGAAAGGAAAGAGGGCAGAAGGAAGGTTCTTCATCTACGGATGTTGAATGAGGGCCTGAGTGGCCAAACCTATAGATTCAAATCACAAGTGGTGGGGTCAGGGGTGGGAGGTGTGGATTGAAGGCCAATGGGAATGGACTGGGAGGTGGACTGGAGGAGGTGGTGTGGGGGGGTCGGGTTACTAAGTGCCACACCGAGTTGTTATTCTCCTCCATTGGTGAAGGTTCAAGCCCCCTGGTGCTTTTATGGCGGGGGGTATTTTTAAATTGAACAGGAATAAGAGGCACAACTTCATATGGCAACTGACTTGTATTGACCTCAAGCTAACCTCTTTTGACCTTTGCAGGTCTCGTAAAATAATCCATTTCGGAGCAAAATTTCTTGACGCCAGAATCCGGCGGACACTAGCTCTCACTTAAAACGTAAACATGGGAATGAGTGAGTGAATGAATTGTTTCAAGTTGAGTTACCCGGCTGAGTTAGCGTTTGAGTGTTAACACATGGAGTACGCGTCTGCTTTATGAAGTGTGGAGCGGAGCAGCGCAGGTTGTCCTCACGCTGCAGCCCAATCTGCTGCTCATTGCGGAGGTGACTACACATTTATGGGCTTCAAACCCTGCGGCTCTCAACATCAGCCACACTCCAATTAATGGCTCCTCTGGAACACCGTTTTTGGCTACTTTTTTGTGTTATTTCATTGACATAAGTGTCTACTCGGCTTGCGAGGCCAGTTCCTTAATGTTAAAACAAACCCGAAAGGCTATTTAGATTCCGAATGATGGAACCGCTGATAATGACGAGAGCACTAACAAAATGTCTGGATTATTTACAGAGCTTAAAGTAATCTACTCACACCAACCCAGCATTCTAGTGACCCTGGTAATTCTAGACGCTTACCAAAAATTGCTCATTATCTATTTAGTTGGCCTGGTCTGTGTGTGTTTGTCGCCAGTGGGGTCCTTTTTTCCAGTTAAATGACACTGCGTTGTAAAAACGCTATGCTAATTGTCAATGAAGTGAGACTGTTGCTTTTTAATGCTTATAGTACCAAATAATGAGCAGAGGAGAAATGCTAATTCAGATGTTTTTGTCCCATATGAATGAATTTATACATTGTCACGTGTGGAGGTGATGTGTGTTCCTGTCAAGTGCCATCCAAGTTGTGCATGGCAGTGCCTGTTTCTACGATCCTCCCTTATTACATCTGTACACCTATGGTGTAGGTGTACAGATGTAAGGTGTAAGACACCTATGGTGTAGGTGTACAGATGTAAGGTGTAAGACACCTATGGTGTAGGTGTACAGATGTAAGGTGTAAGACACCTATGGCGTAGGTGTACAGCATAACGTGTGGGTGTTTCAAATCCACAAACATCCATTGAGGAGGCTTTCGATGAAACATGAACCGTAGCTGCTGTTTCGTTTTTTTTCAAAGCAGGTTTTTATTCTGTTTCGTTGTTGTTTACCATTTTGTTGTTTCCTTTTTATTGTCGGTGCACGGTTCCCTGATGCTTCTCCCCCATCGTTTTTCCTCTTCCCAGTTGCTGAAACCCATTCAAAGCATTTCTTTTCCAAAGGCCAGGAGCCCTCTGCCCATTGATTATGCAAGGATCAAGTCACATCATGGCTGACCTTTGAACCCGTGGTCAGGCTCTGTGCAGCTGTGGAGAGAGTGGGCATTCCTTCAGCACAGGTCAGGACACCATTAGTCTCCACTGTAAAGAATGCAGAGAGACATTTGCACTGAGAGATCAACCTAACCCTAACCCAATGACAATAAGACGCTCCATGTGAAACGAGTCACCATTTTGACCCTCCTGTTTTCTTAAAAGGGCCCGGTCAGTGGCTTTGGACACGGTTTGTAAACTCTGTAAGTCTCAGTATGATTCTCCACCTCTTCCCAGTCCACTACTTTCTCCCGCGAGGCACTGTTGAGTCTGTCCTCCCACCTTGAATCAATAAACCGATAAATTGTTGCGAAAATCGTTAAAAGTTCAGCGCAGTGTGGTTCGCTCGCTTCCAAATACATCCTTCATGGTGCATTTGGAAGATAAACGGCGCCCAGAGTCCCAGAAAAGACTTATGATCTCTGTTGTTGCGCTGTGTAATGGGATTTTAATAGCTGTGATCTCCAAAACACATGTCCCTACCGAGCAGCTGTGTGCTCGCTCCATTTCTGTAAATGTGATCAACACACATCTTCCTATTGAATCTAAAGTGTTTACCAGTGTCCTTTCCGCACTTTTCTCCAATTCCAATTTTCCTAAATTTCCTTTTAGTTTTAGACTGACTTTTTCACACGTTTCTAAATATCTCTAAATATCAGTTTTAGTCTGTAAGGACCAACCAGCCAAAGACATATCCTCAGGGCTGTCTACATCAAAGTCTGTTTTGGTTAATGTCTCTGAAAGTAAAGTATCTGCTAGGTTCGCTTTGAAACCTTGAAATGGTTTTTCTGTGATCGATTCAGCCGACCGATTCAGGAGGAACCCCACCGGATCTGCTGCTGGAGGGGAGCTCATTGTTTTGTTGTAGTTTTGTAGTTTGTTAAGCTCCCGGTTGTGTTGTGTTCTGGACATCAATGTGTCCTGGGCATCTCTTCCTCCTCCTAAAAAAGCTTTCCAGATGAAGATATTGGCTCGCTCTGAACTCTATGCCAGATTTTACTCCCACTGGTGTGGACAGAAATCCCTCTGCGGATCTCCCTGGGGTCTTCCACCCTCCACTGTTTATCCTCCTCCTCCTCCTCCTCCTCCTCCTCCTCCTCCTCCTCCTCCTCCTCCTCCTCCTCCTCCTCCTCCTCCTCCTCCTCCTCCTCCTCCTGCTCCTCCTCCTCTCCCTCCTCCTCCTCTCCCACCTCCTCCTCCTCCTCTTCTCCCACCTCCTCCTCTTCACCTACCTCCTCCTCCTCCTCCTCTTCCTCTTCTCCCACCTCCTCCTCCTCTTCTCCCACCTCCTCTTCCTCGCCTTCCTCCTCCTCCTCCTCCTCCTCCTCTTCCTCTTCTCCCACCTCTACCTCCTCCTCTTCTTCTCCCACCTCCTCTCCCTCCTCCTCCTCTCCCACCTCCTCCTCCT
>JACYXH010000437.1:57500-65058 GCA_026745465.1 Lota lota
TTGTGTGTTTGTGCATGTGTGTGTTTGTGTGTGTTTGTTTGTGTTTGTGTGTGTGTGTGTTTGTGCGTGTGTGTGATTGTGTGTGTGTTTGTGTGTGTTTGTGCGTGTTTGTGTGTGTGTGTGTTTGTGTGTGGGTGTGTGTGTGTGCACTTGTTTTCCCAGACACAGATTAAGCCCAGTTGAAGACTAATATGCTATCTTCAATGGAGGTTGAGCAGCCATGGGAATATAGGGCAGGATTTAGTGTAATCCATGCTTAACCTGGGGACATAAACCGTGTGCTTTTTGAGCTGCTCAGAGTCATTTGTTGTAAAACTTTGCATTTGGTGCACAGACCTGATAAATGATTCCCCTGAATGATGAGTTTTGATTGAGAGCCGTGGATGGGGGACCATAAATGAGTGATGACAGAGATGATGGGGGGGGGATTTCTTTCACCTGTTTACAGGTGAGGTTCCTGGTCGTGATGGTGGCAGAAATGGTGTGGTGCATGTTTGCGCGTGTGTGTGTGTATGTCTGTGTGCGTGTGCATGTGTTTGTGTATGTGTGCGTGTGAGTCCCTATCCTTTCCTGTCCCTATCACTTCCATTACCTTCTCTCCTCGTCTCTTTTCCCAATCTCGTGCCTCTTCCTCATATCTTTCCAATTTATATTGTCAGGTCTCCCTCCCTTCCCATTTCCCATTTCCCCTCTGCTCTTCCTACTATTCCCACCTCCCTCTCCCCCCAACCTCCCGACCACGCACCCCCCCCCTCCCCCCCCCCCCCTCCCCCCCCCCCCCCCCCCCCCCCCCCCCCCACAACCCCCCCCCCCCCCCCCCCTTCCCCCCTCCCCCCCCCAGCCAACCGCATCACCTCCTCCCAGGTTCTGGGTTGGGCGACAGAAGCAGCTGCTCCATCTGCAGCTGCTGCAGTAAACGTGTGTGTGTGTGTGTGTGTGTGTGTGTGCGTGCGTGTGTGTGTGTGTGTGTGTGTGCGTGCGTGTGTGTGTGTGTGTGTGTGTGTGTGTGTGTGTGTGTGTGTGTGTGTGTGTGCGTGCCACAGCTTGTCTCTCCACCAGGCTGCCTGGGCAGGGTTGGTCCCAGCAGGCAGCAACACACATGCCAGCACCCTTACAACCGCCCACACACACACACACACACACACACACACACACTGTCACACACACGCACATACACACACTCATGCGCACACACACACAGATATCCTGCATACGCAAATTTAAGAACCAGTGCAGGGTATGCACACAAAAAAATGACACACTTCACACTCTGGCACACTCACGCACACACAAAACAATACGTATTCATATTCAAATGTGCTCCTTTTGAATTAGAGAGCCAGTGAATGGTTCAGTTATGAGTCCTGGTGTAATGTATGGAAATATGCGCTTAGAACCTGAATATGAGTCATCTATCCCCTTCTGGAGTTTGGTGACAGGCAGAATGCAATTTGGAAATATCCCATGTAGGACGTAAAAAAAAAAGGGTATAAGAATGAGGCAGGTGTTCTTTATAGAGAACCCCATGGCGGTTTAAAACCACACACTCTGAAGCGCTTTGCACGCTCCAAGGGTTAGTGCCCTGGGCAATGTTAAGATGAACTCCGTCTGTGTGCGTGTGAAGGTGAAGGGGGATCATCCCATTTCATAGTCAATGGATAGTCCTCGGAGGCTTTTATCCCGTACCGAGGCGATTCGCATTTGACCCTGCCTGCTTTCCTGTACTAACATCCTGGAATTAGAGGTATTCCAGAGAGTTCTCGTGCTGCCGTTGTCTTTGTGGTTCTAATGAGTATAGGCCCGAGGCGGTCTGGAACCGCTACACTAGCGCAGCTAATGTTTACTGTGCGTAGGCCTGTATGGACGGATGGATGTCGTGCTGTTCTGGGTGTTGTTGTGTTTATGGTCCCTGGTTGCAGTGCAGAAAGAATGAATAAAAAACATATAAATAACACTGAGATACAAATAGAAAAAAAAAAGATGAAAGATAACGGAACAATTAAAGAAAGAATAAAAGGAAGAATGGACGACACAAATTTAAATTGATGAGGAATGAAAAATGAAGAATACAGATTAAAAACCCGAAAGAGCTGTAGGAAATAATAGACAGGAAAAAAGTGACCCGAAAGAAAAGGTCTATCAGTGGAGAGACGAGGGGGGGAAACTGCTGCTTTCTTCCCTCAGCTGTCAGCGCTGAGGGAATGGCGCCCTGTCATGGGAGCAGCCATGCAGAGAAAGAAGTAAGCACTTGTATTTCTCTGCGGTGTCCGTCTGTGTCCGTGTTGCAACAGCCTCTTACTGCCTCGTCGCCAGCTCTGGGTCTCATGTCTCCCCGCGATCTGTACCTCCGCCACCGCTGCCTTCTCTCCCCACACTTCCTCTGCAGCCCCCTTCCTATCTCTCACTCCATTTCGTTTTTCTCTACTTCTAAATGTGAATCCTGCCTACCTCCCCACCCGCCCACCCTCACCCTCACACACACACACACACACACACACACACACACACACACACACACACTCTCACGCACTTCAAATGATGTCCATGGTTTATTTTGGTTCCCCATGTGTGCCTTGTCATGCTCCGCTGGTCTCTGTGGGAACTGTTCGTTTCACGGCTTCAGAGTTGTGGCCTTGGACTGGAGGGGGGGGGTGGGGGTGGTGGTGGGGGGTGGGGGTGGGTGGTGGGGGGTGGGTGGTGGGGTTGGTGGTGGGGGGGTGGGGGGTGGGGGTGGGTGGTGGAGGTGGGGGGTGGGGTTGGTGGTGGGGGGTGGGGGTTGGTGGTGGGGGGGTGGGGTTGGTGGTGGGGGGTGGGGGTGGGTGGTGGAGGTGGGGGGTGGTGGGCTGGGACTGGAGGGAGGGGTGGGGTTGGTGGTGGGGGGTGGGGGGTGGTGGGCTGGGACTGGAGGGAGGGGTGGGGTTGGTGGTGGGGGGTGGGGGTGGGTGGTGGAGGTGGGGGGTGGTGGGCTGGGACTGGAGCCCAGTGGGGGGCTGGCCTCTCTGTTGTGTGATATCAGGCCAGTATTCTGGAGCAGCGGGCCGGAGGCCAGAGAGGGCCAGGGGAGGGCCACTTTAGGGGTCACAGAGGTCAGGGCTATTGAAAACCAAGGCTCACATCTCAAAGGTGACACACTGAAAGAGGATCGAGTCCTTTCAGAGGAGGAAAGAGGGGCTCTTGTTTCTCGTCTTCGTCGTTACGCACAAAGGGGTCGCAACAGGCCGAACATCCACCTCTCCCATCGACCACATCCCCCTCTCCCCGTGACCACATCCCCCTCTCCTAGCGACCACATCCACCCCTCCCTAGCGATCACATCCACCTCTCCAACATCCACCACATCCCCTCCTCTCCCAGTGTTACCACATCCCCCTTCTCCCAGCGACCACATCCCCTTCTCTCGACCACATCCCCCTCTCCCAGCGACCACATCCCCCTCTCCCCGTGACCACATCCCCCTCTCCCCGACCACATCCCCCTCTCCCAGCGACCACATCCCCCTCTCCCAGCGACCACATCCCCCTCTCCCAGCTGACCACATCCCCCTCTCCCAGCGACCACATCCACCTCTCCCAGTCACCACATCCCCCTCTCCCAGCGACCACATCCCCCTCTCCCAGCGACCACATCCCCCTCTCCCAGTGACCACATCCTCTGTCCTGTGATTGGGTTCTATGTTTTTCCTATGCACGGAAACAAGACATTATTATTAGGTTTTGCGCCACAACACCAGTGATAATATATGGTGTTTGTTTTTAATAAACCATGCTGTGTCCGCACTATATAATACGTTGGTGTTCATCTTTCACATTTATGATACTCATATGGGTAGGGGAAGAAGTCAATAACTTGGTGGATGGTGCAAAGCCACTAAGCCATTCCCTGGTCCTGCAGTATCGAGAAAGCAACTTTATTTTGATTAGTAAACAATGGAGCAAGCCCTTCAGGGTACTTCCCGGGACGAGGAGGGACGTGAAGGTTAATCTTTAGTTTATTGCCACCAGCAGTCAGACAGATAGTATCTCTTAAAATTTCTTGTCAGATGCTATTGATCCGCTGACGTCAGAAGCCTCCAGACATGACATTTCATGTTTCCCTTGCTGCCTGGTCTATTACATGGCTATCGATGTTGGCCATCTTCTCTCAGAAAGGACAGCCTCCGACTCATTCCGGGAGATCTTGGTTGAATACTCTGCAACCTGGATCATTTACCAGCTTCCACCCTTTCAGGTCCAATTAACGGCCAGAGAGAATGTGAGCGGTGACCAAATCTGTTTTTTAATCGAATGATTTGCTTCTTATCAATTCAGCAGTTTTCTTTCAAAGGAAGATAAAAGTGCAAAGGCACGCAGGCACCTTGTCCACCCCCCCCCCCCCCCCCCCCATCCAGCACCCTGGATGAGCCTTCTCTATGTTATCTGCTCTATTAATCTAAACATGTATTTTATCTGAGGGAAAAACAATAAGGCCAGGTGACCACTTCAGCCGCTTCCTAGACTTCAGTGTCTTGTTGTTGTTCTTCTTCCTGCCCTCCTCTCTGTGTGTCTCTCTCTTTCTATAGATGCTGGCCCCTGTGATGGAAATCCATACTGTGCGAGGGGCCAATTTAGCTCGGGCTCCGACCGTGTGGGCTTGAGGAGCGAGTGGGCCCTGGGTAAACACACAGACTGAACGCCTCCACTCTCTAAATGATGTCAGCGCGAGGAGAGGAGATAGTGAGGGAGGATGGCTGTTTATTCCCGGGTAAGGAGCGGAAGAACACGGGAGTTCGATGAAGTATTTTTTCTCCTTCGACATTGTTCACTGCATGGGGCCGATGTTTGCTGAGGCACAACCATTACGCTTGTTTTCGTTTTTTTCTTGTTGCTCCTACAACCTTGTATACCCAATTACAGCATGTGTCCACATGGCCGTACATCCCTGTTTACTCCAACTGGTGTCATTAAAGCTCCCATCACACTGTGAAATGAGAAATGAAAGAGTATGTGTCCAGCGAGGGAAGGGAAATAAACACAGATGTAAGCAGAATGTTTGTTTTTGTTTGGCGTTGGGTCTTTTTTTATTAATTTATTTTACATCAAATTCCCATCCAGCCCTCAGCAGTAAAATGCATGTCTGCAACTCGTTGCTATTTAAGATGTGGTGCATGAGGCTTAGAGGGCTGCAATTAATTCACTGCCTCCAGGGCCACGCTGGCTTTGTATCTGAGGTCATTCTGGGTCAGCACACTTTTTTTTTTGTGTCCTTCTGAGAGTAAGCAGCAGTGGGTTTGTGTTGGATCAGATGAGACTGGGCTAATTCTCTCCAGCAGCTGGTCCTTTTCACTCACTGTTTACCCTCCCAATGCTAAATCTGCTGCTGCCTTGCCCGGCTACCCATAAAGACATCTCTTTACACTTCCACTGACCGGATTTAACAATCCAGAGGGTGCTAATTAAAACAGAACCAATGCTTTTCTCTCTCTTCTTTTCTTTTACTTAGCTGTATCGATTTAGTTTGGGGGGGGCATTTGGTCCGAGCAGAGTTTGGATCGGCCCGGGCTTCTAACTGGAGCTGTGCCTTGTGCCCTAACAGAGAGGGCAGCACCGTTGCTTGGCTTCCTCACACCATTCATTATCCCCCGCTGTCCCCTGCCTTGCCTCTGCCCTCCGTGGCACGGCGCTTAACTCAGGCGTCTCTGGCTCTCTGGTCTGGGTCAGCCAGTTCTCTTGTGCTCTTTCTGTGGCCGTCGCCACCTCTGCATCTGGGAGTTGTTTGTCGACTGTTGCTGTGTCATCAGAGCTTTTGGTGCTGCCTTGCCCCAGAGCAAGCTAAGTCTAAACACAGCACTTTGTGGCTGAAAGGCCATCTGTCAGGGGGAGGGAATTTGGACTTCTCTCTTCCAAAAAGCATAAACAGGGGCGGGCTGTTAAGCCGCGCTGCAGCTCAGTGTAATGGAAATGCCCCATCTGAGAGAGAGACTCTGGGCCCTAATCCTGCACCCTCCCATCTCTGCAGCTGCTTTTCCAGGGCTCCATAGCTCCATACTGGCTGGGCTGGCTGAGCTCGCTCATTGCCTGTTGAGGATATGGAGGCCTTATGAATAAAATTCAATAAGAGATGCTTCAGCTGTTGGCTGGTTGGTAGCTAACATGAATGTATGCTAAGTCCGCTATCATCCATATTGTGTGTTGGCTCAACGGGCTTTGCCTTTCGATAGATCCGTGCTTTATCTAAATATTTATAAGAAGATTTATCCTCTGATTACCTAACAGGGTCACTCGGCATAATTTGCATCTATGAGTGTGTTTTAGATTAGTTTTATAGCAGCAGCATAGTTCCAATGACCTCCATTATAATCTAAAGGTAGAAGGATGCACTCCTTTCTATATGTTAGGATAAGGTACCGATAAATGTTCTGGGAGGTGCAGGTCCTGATCCGGCCGGTCTGGGGGACAGGAAGTCATGGAACATGTGTTCAAAAGCTTCAGAAGCAGTGCTCGCCACACATGAGTCCCTGGTGGGCTGTTGTTGTTCTCCTCAAACGCAAATCATGTCAACATGTAATTGATGTGTTTTTTTAAATATAAAAATCCATTCTTAGGACATTTTCTTACTGAGACCTGGAATTGTAGGCGTGAAGTGTTTGAGTCACCTTGGTCGCCACTCCAACCCCTTTCTGTTATCCAGCGAGGAGCAAGTGTCACGCACGGCCACCAAACCTCCATGGAGGAGCGCTCCTGTTTTGACATTTCATACGTGATTACTTGAGGTAATTACGGGGGGCTGTGTCTGCCAAACCCACAGAAGATCAATTCTTTCAACCAATTCCACTTTTAAGAGGATAGGCCAGATTAGGGGTCCGGGGCCCGATGTGGACCCAGGGCCCATAATACTCTTAATGGGTCACTAAAATGTGTGTTAGAGCCTCTCCTTGCAGCCACTGGAGCAGTCCTGTGAGATCAGCCATTTTACTTTCCCTTCTTGCTTCTTCTCCCTCTTCTTTGCTTGCAAAGCCCCCTCTTTCCCTCTCTCTCTCTCCCTCTCTCTATCTCTCTATCACTCTCTCTCCCTCTCCCTCCCTCTCTCCTCTCCCTCTTTCCTTCTCTCTCTCCCTCTCTCTATCTCTCTATCACTCTCTCTCCCTCCCTCTCCCTCCCTCTCTCCCTCTTTCCTTCGCTCTCTCTCCCTCTCTCTATCTCTCTATCACTCTCTCTCCCTCTCTCCCTCCCTCTCTCCCTCTTTCCTTCGCTCTCTCTCCCTCTCTCTCTCTCTATCACTCTCTCTCCCTCTCCCTCCCTCTCTCTCTCTCCCTCTCTCTCTGTCTCTCTTTTTCTCTCTTCCTTCAACACCAACACAAAATAAATAATTTTCCGAAGGCCACTTCCCATTATTGAAAAATTTGAGAGGGTAAGATTTATCTTTAGTACCCTCATTGGCTTGTTTGCAAACAATCAATACTTTGTTTTACGATTCATTATAAATCAATAGACGGTCTGATCAATAGGTGGTGTTGTGTTGGAGGCCGGTAATGGACTAGAATATGCTATGAAACTCAGGCAGGCGAAACATGCAACGTCTA
>JACYXH010000438.1:0-10000 GCA_026745465.1 Lota lota
GTGAAAAGTCATGTTTTCTCCGATGTGGCCTATTTTAAAAGGTGTCTGTGGGAATTGCGATACAGCGCCAGCGCTCGTGTCTGGAGCCGCGGTTCCAGCGTCCCCGCCGGGAGGGGCCGCTGAGCGCAGCGCGCGGCTCCTGGCGGGCCAGGGAAACGACGCGCTGCTGCGCGTCGTTTCCCTGCAGCAGCAGCCAGGCAGCAGCCAGGGATATTTTGGCAGAAGAAGCTTTACTTAAGCTAGGTTTTCCTGCTTTGTAAAAAAAAATATATATATATATATAAAATAAAACATGCATACAGGCCTCTGTTCTCCCTATCGTAGGAGGATCAGGGATTTTATTACCCATGAAAATGTTCCGTACATTTTTATGCTCGGAGCTATAAAATGTAATGAAAGGGGAGCAGCCCCACGGTGTGTAAAAGCCTGTCGGATGTTTGCATGGCTGGGGTGGTATCCCGCGGAAACCAGGCCAAAGGGCCCCTTTTTTCTTTTTTCTTTTTTTTAATCTTTTGATTCTCGCATTAACCTTCCATTAAAAATTATCTATGTTATGATCACCCCAGATTTAGTCTAATAAATTGCGGCTTTATGAGCCGTCTTGGGGGGAGAATCATCCCGATGTTCTAGTTTAAGTAACATATGCTCCAGTTTAGTGACATCCACTACATGTCAGCCGTCCGTTCACATCAGCGTCATCCCGCGGTGGCCTGACGATCCCGCGTGATGTCATGTGAGGTCGCCGCTGGTTGGATTTTAGTGATCCACGTGGAGCCAAAAAGAACAACCTGCAGCAGCGAGGGAGAGCCACGGCCCTGCTGCTCTCCGTGCGCACCGCGCCGGTTCCATCTCGTGGGACAACTCGCCCCCAAAGAACACCGAGGACACATGGCGAGCAACACAACGTCAAAGTGACGGTTAACATCACCTTTGTTTTCAATACGTGCAGGCTCGTCCCAATCTGGTATTGTTCGTGCAGGCAGACTAGAACTCACACTCGCACATGAAACACTCACCTCAGCGCATGCAGTATATTGTAGCTTGTGCTCAAATGTTGTCCATATCTTTTATTACACATCTAGGGTCAGCAATTAGCTAAGTATAAAGGGAATTGTTGGAATGTTGATACTATAGCGCGCCAACAGTACCGTGTTCATCCCAGCAAAGGGGATCTTTCCCTCGGTTAATGGCCTAGGCATGCGCAGGTGATTCACTGCAAGCCAGAGATGCATAAGGGGGAAAAAGCCTTTATGAGTGGGAATTGATGTTTGATTTATAACTTTAAGCCAAACAATGTAATACTTCACGAGGTCGCGGGGAACGGCTTGACGTTTCCGAGGCGTTTATTGCCAGTGGAGGTTGACAAATGCAAATATAAATCGGATTTCCAAAGGTTAACGCTTGTTAAGAGAATCCAAAGTCATAGACAATGAGTTGTATTCACAGGGGAGGTGAGAGGCGTGGGGAAAGAAGAGTTATTTCCTCCCTAAATACCTCAAACTTCCAATCCTAAACATATGTCATAGTTTGGATAGGCATAGGGCGGATTATATGAAATGGTGCTGGTGGCACATGCAGTTAAATATTATTATATATTACAATTACACATTATGTTCATCTGCAACATGAATCATTAAGGTGCGATTATGATTGCAACAATAATTTTGTAATCAGAGATGAGCCATGCATACGTCACACAAGAAACATAGATTCATCACAACAATGGCCGCCATCTTTATCCCTACGCTCCAATCAGTGGCCTTTTAGGGAGGTTATTTTTTTTCCCTATCTTTTTTGGGACTACCGAGGGGGAAAGAATACAGTTTTCTGGACAGCATGCTGCAATAACCTGAATAGATGTCCTTCCCACCGCAATTAAAGCCTGTGTGATTATGTCTCCCCCGCCATCGATTGGAAAACCTTGACTTAATAACCACTAACATGGTCTCTCAGGTTAACCCTGAGGTCAGGCCTTCGAGAACTGCCCAGGCCCAAGATTCATGTTCAGCTCCTCGCTTTGAATCCTTTCTGGGGGTACTGTCTGCTGAACGGGGGGGGGGGGGGGGGGGGGGGGGGTGATTTGCTGAGAAACCGCATGCATAGCTTAGACTCACGCATAGATTTCAACTAGCTCACAGTGGCTCTAATAAGTGGTGTTTTGTCAACGTGCGTCATGTATAGTGTGTTATACACATTTGTGTGTGTATGATTTGCTTGGTCTCAGCCTCCTGTGTAAAATGGGTTTGGGGTAAAAGTGTCTAGTGCATGAATGCACTGCATGGACTTTGGGTATGGGTGCCAGCATTTCCTTGTTGATCTATTCAGTGTTTACAGCAAGGGGAAAACCTGCTTGTACATTATAATTTAATTATTTACATTATGCATTTAACACATTTAACTTATGTTTGAAAAACGTTCAAACTCAAAAATGTGCTATTCAACTATAACCACTACAAGGATCTAAATGTAGGATATAGATGAAAGAAGAAAAATATCAAAGGAAAAAATATCCAATATCCATATTACTTAACAGCGTTTATCAAGCTTTAACAATGGCAATTTAGCCGTTGGAAATTGCAACCTAGCTCTTGGCAATCAAAATCTAGCCTTTGGCAAAAGCAACCTAGCTATTAACAACAGCAGTAGCCATTAACAATAGCAACTTATCCATTAACAATAACAACTTACCCATTGGCAATATCAACCTATCCATTAACAATAGCAACTTACCCATTGGCAACAGCAACCTAGCCATTAACAATAGCAACTTATCCATTGGCAACAGCAACCTAGCTATTAACAATAGCAACCTACTCATTAACAATAGCAACTTAGCTATGGCTCATAAAGACCAAAATACAACAAAGTTTTTTAAAAAAAATCACAAGGCGCGTGTCAATGCTTCCTGGGTGGCTGCCAAGGCTGCTGTTTGCTCCAAAAGCAACATAGAAATTCACCCTTCACAGCTCCCGCCTCTGAATCATACACCTGTTTGGTTTCAGCGTCCCCCCCCCCCCCCCCCCCCCCCCCCCCCGCCCCCCCATCTCTCTGCCCCTGCCCAGCCATGTGAACAGAGCGCAGGTTGTCCACCACTCTGCCCCCAGGCCCCGCAATGTGTTCACGGGCCTGCTGGGTGGGGGGGTGGGTGGGGGGGTGGGGGGTGGTGGGGGTGGTGGGCTGGGGGAGACGCTGGGTGAGTGTGGGTGAGGGCAGAGTGTTTTGATAAAAGGAGGCAGGCTTGGTGGTGGTGGCGGTGGTGGTGGCGGTGGTGGTGGCGGTGGTGGTGGGCGGTGGTGGTGGTGGTGGCGGTGGTGGTGGTGGTGGTGGTGGTGGTGTGGTGGTGGCGGCAGTGGTGGTGGTGTTGGTGGCGGTGGTGGTGGTGGTGGTGGTGGTGGTGGTGGTGGTGGTGGTGTTGGTGGTGGTGGTGGGGATTAAATAAATAACAGTGTGGCCTTTCACTGGGTGAGTAAGCAGGGGGGAGAGCGGGAGTTTCTAAGTGGAAGACACGGTGGCCTTTTTATTCTTCCACAGCCCAAAGCTTCTGCCCTTTATGGTAAACGCAAGAGCTTAGAAGAGGATGTGGAAAACAAGAGATGAAACCCACACTTATCCGATCGAATCAGGACAAAGGCATTCATGTAAATGTAGGGCAAAAACAAAAAAAGACACAAATTCATATATATACTTTTTTTTCTAATCTATAAATTTGCAAACAAAGACCAGCTGGAACTTTTAAATGACTCCAATCATCAACCTAAAAGCGGTGGATCCTAGAGACTGATAGTCTCTCTCTCTCTCTCTCTCTCTCTCTCTCTCTCTCTCTCTCTCTCTCTCTCTCTCTTCTCTCTCTCTCTCTCTCTCTCTCTCTCTCTCTCTCTCTCTCTCTCTCTCTCTCTCTCTCTCTCTCTCTGCTAACTGCTGCATTCATCAAAGGCCTCGTCAGACACACACACACACACACACACACACACACACAACAATGGCTAATGAGAAAGACGTTCCCTGTTGGTCTGGTCTGGGGCCGTGCTGCTGCAGACAATGCAGCAACATCTGTGCTGCACAGGGGCTGCTGACACCGGGGGGGTCCCCAGAGAGGTGGTGCTGCTGGTGGTGGTGGAGGTGGGGGTTGGGGTGGTTGGAATAGAGGATGGTGGGAGGGGGGGTGGTGGTGGAGGTGGGAGCCGATGATGATTGGGTTATGCTGGAGGTGGTGGGGATGATGGTGGTGGTGGAGGATGTTGAGGGGCCAGGTAGTGGTGGTGTGGGGCTGGCGCTGGCAGTGGTGGCGTTGGTGGTGGGGGTGGCGCTGGCAGTGGTGGCGTTGGTGGTGGAGGTGGTGATGGTGGAGGAGGTGGTGGTGGTGGTGGTGGTGGTGGAGGAGGCGGTGGTGGTGGTGGAGGAGGTGGTGGTGGTGGAGGATGTTGAGGGGCCAGGTAGTGGTGGTGGGGGGCTGGGGGTGGATGATGGTGGTGGTGGTGGTGGTGGTGGAGGAGGTGGTGGTGGTGGTGGAGGTGGTGGTGGTGGTGGTGGTGGTGGTGGAGGAGGCGGTGGTGGTGGTGGAGGAGGTGGTGGTGGTGGAGGAGGTGGTGGTGGTGGTGGTGGTGGTGGTGGTGGTGGTGGTGGTGGTGGAGGTGGTGGTGGTGGAGGTGGTGGAGGCGGTGGTGGTGGTGGAGGAGGCGGTGGTGGTGGTGGAGGAGGCAGTGGTGGTAATGGTGGAGGAGGAGGTGGTGGTGGATGTGTGGTGGTGGTGTTGGTTGTACTGGAGGTGGGGGTGGGCTGGTAGTGGTGGTGGGGGTGGATAGTGGGGTTGAGGGGCCTGCACATACTCCTGGAGTATGTGTCCAAACACTAACCCCCCCCCCCCCCCACCCCCACCCGGCCATCCTCTCCCTCCCCCTCCTTCACATCACATCAGCCCCGTCTCCACACAGTGTGGTGGGGGGCTGACACTTGGAGGTACGCTCAAACCCCCAGACGCCTCCCTCACTTTGTTAGCGCTTCCTCCCAGCTCAGGCCAGCGCCGTAGGGGAGAGGGGAGCGTCAGGGGTGAGGGGGGGGGGGGGGAGCTAGTCGGTCGGAGCAGGAGGCGGAGGTGTGCTGGGTTTTCTAGATGCGAGGCGGGGGTGGGGTGATGGTGGTGGTGGTGGTGGTGGTGGTGGGGGGGGTGGTGGGGCGGTGAACAGGTGCACTCCTCCCCCGGTGAGAGAGGCCCTTAAGGGGGCCAGACTGAGCTGAGACTGAGGTGGGATAGAGAGATAGATGCCTCCCAATGGGGGGGGGGGGGGGGTTGGAAGGTGCACATTATTCATTGCAGAGGCGCTGTTCTGCCTGACACACCAGAACATGTGTCTCCTGGTTCGGTGATGGGCCTTAAGTATTATCAAGAAGGTCCCCATTTATAGAGAAAACAGAGCATACTTGAACTCTTCAGGAGGTTGTAGTAGAAGCAGTAGTCTCTCTCTCTCTCTCTCAACTCTAACTCTTAAGGAGGTTGTAGTAGTAGTAGTCTCTATCTCAACTCTAACTCTTAAGGAGGTTGTAGTAGTAGTAGTCTCTATCTCAACTCTAACTCTTAAGGAGGTTGTAGTAGTAGTAGTCTCTATCTCAACTCTAACTCTTAAGGAGGTTGTAGTAGTAGTAGTCTCTATCTCAACTCTAACTCTTAAGGAGGTTGTAGTAGTAGTAGTCTCTATCTCAACTCTAACTCTTAAGGAGGTTGTAGTAGTAGTAGTCTCTATCTCTATCTCAACTCTAACTCTTGAGGTTGTAGTAGTAGTAGTCTCTCTCTCAACTCTAACTCTTGAGGTTGTAGTAGTAGTAGTCTCTCTCTCTCAACTCTTTAACTCTTAAGGAGGTTGTAGTAGTAGTAGTAGTAGTAGTAGTAGTAGTAGTCTCTCTCTCTCAACTCTTTAACTCTTAAGGAGGTAGTAGTAGTAGTCTCTCTCTCCCTCTCTCTCAACTATTTGACTCTTAAGGAGGTTGTAGTAGTAGTAGTAGTCTCTCTCTCCCTCTCTCAACTCTTTAACTCTTAAGGAGGTTGTAGTAGTAGTAGTAGTAGTAGTAGTCTCTCTCTCTCAACTCTTTAACTCTTAAGGAGGTAGTAGTAGTAGTAGTAGTAGTCTCTCTCTCCCTCTCTCTCTCTACACCCACATGCAAGACTCCCTACCAAGGCGTTGACCCGTCAGAAGGACACGTTGTACCTGGTAATTAAAATGCAATCTCTGCTGCTGTAATATTACCCCCCCTACACCCCCACACTTACACCCCACCTACCCCCCCCCCCCCCCCACCCCCCTCCTCTGGAGTGGCAGAGCTTCCAGCGCCTGGGGGGGGGGGGGGGGGAAGGTGCCACCTGCATTGCCACACCACCTGCGTCCCCTCCGCTGCCTCCCTTCATTAAGCCTGGTATTTATACTACCCCCTCCCCACTCCCTCCGTCCCTGCCTCCCTACCAGCACCAGCACCAGCCCCCACCCCACCCACCAGCCCTCCCAGCCCTCCCAGCCTCGGCAGCTCGGCGGCGGCGGCAGACCCCTGGTCTTCACGGGGCCTGGCAAGGCACTGGCTTTATTAGAATTAATGTGCCACTTCAGAGTAGAGTGCGAGTGTGGCGGCGTTGTACCAGGGTGCCAGGAGGGAGGGAGAGAGACGGAGAGAGAGAGAGAGAGAGAGAGAGAGAGAGAGAGAGAGAGAGAGAGAGAGAGAGACGGAGAGAGAGAGAGAGAGACGGAGAGAGAGAGAGAGAGCTAGTGAGAGGGAGAGAGAGCGGGGGTGAGAGACGGAGAGAGAGAGAGAGCTAGTGAGAGGGGGAGAGAGCGGGGGAGAGAGTCCCTGGCCCCTCCTCTGTCACATTGAATAAAGGCTCGGCACCAAGCCGCCAGCAGAGATGAGCGTGGACAGCACATGACAGAACTGTTTTCCACGGCCCAGGGAAGGCAAAGTATTCTTTATTCAATCTGCTCTCATGTTTACAGGATGAGCTATTATATGGACAAGAAGGACAAGGGGTGGGGGGGGGGGGGGGGCCAAGCCACATAGATTAGTGTATATATCGACGGCAGATTAAACATGGCCGACCATCGGTTGGTTGTAAGAAATTGCATTGAAGATGGAACTGTTTTCCTTTGTGTGAATAACCGGCTCTCAAAGAGCCACCATGTGTCCAGTTAGCCAGCAGTGGTGGACGTAATTAGGACATTTATTGGATTCAAACATCAAGACATTGGTCTTAATCTTCAACTCACGACTGTTCACAGACGCTACATCAATGTATATATACATTCAATAATCAAGACCACTGAGAATACCCCTCTGCATAACAAAATATAAGAAAATCCAGGGTGCCTGGGTTTTTTCAGGCATTATTATTTGACATCGTTTTTATTTCTATACCCGTTCTGTTTCTTCGGGTTATTTTCGTCTCACTCCCCATGTTCCAAGCGACGCTCTCATCATCGCGCTGATGTGGGGGGGTTGCTCTCCCCCGGCCCGCGCTGGGCTCTGGCGTGGCCTGGTCATTTCCGTGGGACTAGACGGAGGCGAGAGGGAGGGCAGCGCCGGTGCTACATGCAGCCAGGCAGCCAGGCAGCCAGGGAGCCAGGCAGCCAGGCAGCCAGGCAGCCAGGGAGCCAGGCAGCCAGGCAGCCAGGGAGCCAGGCAGCCAGGCAGCCAGGCAGCCAGGGAGCCAGGCAGCCAGGCAGCCAGGCAGCCAGGCAGCCAGGCAGCCAGGCAGCCAGGGAGCCAGGCAGCCAGGCAGCCAGGCAGCCAGGCAGCCAGGCAGCCAGGCAGCAGGGGAGGGCGTTAAAAGCTACTTTGCATCACTCAGCGGCTCCAATTAAACAGGAATAACCAGATACAAGTTCCTGTCGTCAAACGTGTTTTATGAGTGCGTGTGCAGCGGGGGGATTCTCGGTAATATACTGGAGGTCTCCCTGCCGTTTGGCAATCTCCACTGCATGCCGTAGTTCATTAGCGTTAAAAATGGTAAGCATTTTAGAGGCAGATGTACTTTTTAAGTCTTATTAGCTTCATATGATGTTGTTTAAGGGGCATGTGAGGCCCCCAATTAAAGCAGTAGGAAACCAAAACAGAAGTTTCTACATTTCTTCTGCAGCTAATACAACTTTTCTCTCTCTCTGTTTCTCTCTCTCTCTCCCTCTCCCTCCCCCTCTCTCTCTCCCTCCCTCTCTCTCTCGCTATTAGCCATAGGCCTAACTTTTAGCACTCTTCTTATCAAAGGGAGTCATCAAAGGAACTAGTCTATGCACTTAAAACTCTGTGCATCCTCAGGTCTGAATCTAAGATGCCCGTACATGAAAGGAGAATTAAGTGTCTCGTTTTCTTTTTTTCATGTGGTAGTTTTATGAGGTAGGGTGAATATTGGTGTTTTAAGGTTGAAAAGTAATAAGAGGAAAAAGCCACACAAAAACCTATGTTGGTCTTTTTCCAAATGAAATGTTTAACTTCAGAAGTCCTCATATCTCATTATGCTTGTGTCAGATGAAATATTCTTCTAATTGGAAGAGCACATTTTGAGTTGAAAAATAGCCTCAGGACCGTTTTTCTTTCCTCTCTCTCTCCATCTTTTTAACTCTTCCTTGCTCTCTTGCTCTTTCTTGCTCTCTCTCGTGCTCTCTCTCTTTCTTACTTAATCTATCTCCCTTCCATCCTTGCTCTCTCTCTGTCTCTCTCTCTCTCTCTCTCTCTCTCTCTCTCTCTCTCTCTCTCTCTCTCTCTCCCCCCCCCCCCCTCCCCCCCCCCCCCCCCCCCCCACCCCCATGTTGGCTGGTTCTCCTCCAGGGGTCAAGGGACAGGGTCTTACCCAGGGCAGGCCAGGGGTCAGCCAGCCAGGGCGGGGGGCCTGGGTGTTTGGGGGGGCCTTGGTGTTTGGGGGGGGGGGGCTTGGTGTTTGGGGGGGCCTTGGTGTTTGGGGGTGGCTTTGGTGCTTGGGGGGGGCTGGGTGCTTGGGGGGGGCCTGGGTGTTTGGGGGGGGGCCTGGGTGTTTGGGGGGGGCCTGGGTGTTTGGGGGGGGCCTGGGTGTTTGGGGGGGGCCTGGGTGTTTGGGGGGGGCCTGGGTGTTTGGGGGGGCCTGGGTGTTTGGGGGGGGCCTGAGTGTTTGGTTTCTGCTTTATTTCCTCCAAGCTTCCGACAGCAACAGGCAGCCGAGGTGAGAACACACTGGCCGCCGGGTGCCTCCCAGTACAGTCCCAGTATACTCCCAGTACACTCCCAGTACAGTCCCAGTACACTCCCAGTACAGTCCCAGTATACTCCCAGTACACTCCCAGTACAGTCCCAGAACACTCCCAGTATACTCCCAGTACACTCCCAGTACACTCCCAGTACACACGGGGGGGGGGGGGGGGGGGGGAAGGAGCCATGCTTCAAGTCCCATCGCACCCCTTTCCCATCGCACCCCTTTCCCATCGCACCCCTTTCCCAGCGCTGTCACTACTCGCCGCCGCGCCTCACCCTTCCCACGAGCACCGCCCCCCCCCAACAGGGCCATCGCTCACGGTGCAAAACAATGAGTGTGATTTGTGAACTCTCGCCGCCTTTGTAATTTCATCAGTGTAATGGGATTATATTTCAAATCACCGCCGTTTTCTCCATTACACGTTTAAACTCCTCTGACAGACCCCGCCACAGAAAGACGGAAAAAAAGAAAAAGAGGCTAAATAAAATGTGCCCGTCAGCCGCGGCGCGGCGTGGCGCTTGATTAGACAAACAGGCGCGCGGCGGCGGCGGCGGCGGCGGCACGAATAATGCGGCCATTTATTCATTTTTCACACAAGTCACAATAGATTTTTAACGACCAGCGTCTGACCTCCCCGAGGTGCTCCTGGCTTGAGGAGGAGCTAATAAAGCCTAACACCTCGGCAACCCCCTCTCCCCTAACCCCCCCCCCCCCCCCCCCCCCCCCCCCCCCCCCCCCAACTCCACTCTCCCTCCCCTAACCCCCTCCTCCAACTCCACTCCCCTAACCCCCCCCCTCCCCTAA
>JACYXH010000438.1:20000-152500 GCA_026745465.1 Lota lota
CCCACCGAGACCTGTTGAAAACAGCTTGCCTCTCACAGATTCCCTTGTCATTTCCAAGACTTTCGCCGCGTTGTCATTTGTTGATTATTTCAAGGTAGCAGACATTCTGCCGTTATGTAACGGTAAGATAACCGAGCCATCAAGCAACAAATAAGCTGCGTGCAAACCCTGAGTCTCTTTGCTGTGATCATGTGATGCCGTTATTAGAAGCCTTCTGTGTCACATGGGTTGTTTCTCAAACGTCCCCGAAAGCTAGCATGATCCACTACACTTATCTTCACGGTCTATCTCCCTCTCTCTCTGTCTCTCTCTCTCCCTCTCCCTGTGTCTCTCTCTCTCCCTCTCCCTGTCTCTCTCTCTCCCTCTCCTTGTGTCTCTCTCTCCCTCTCCCTGTGTCTCTCTCTCTCCCTGTGTCTCTCTCTCTCCCTGTGTCTCTCCCTCTCCCTCTCCCTGTGTCTCTCTCTCCCTCTCCCTGTGTGTCTCTCTCTCCATCTCCCTCTCCCTGTGTCTCTCTCCCTCTCCCTGTCTCTCTCTCCCTCTCCCTGTGTCTCTCCCTCTCCCTCTCTCCCTCTCCCTCTCCCTGTGTCTCTCTCTCTCCCTGTCTCTCTCTCTCCACAGCGACACAGAGCTTGATCCCTCCTGAAAGGGGGATTGAACTATCACAAGATGAAGACATGACATCCTCAGCTCACTTGATGTCAGCGATAGGACAGCTCACTTGTAGATCGGGCATGTTGCCAGACACCTCTCCCAGGGCCCTGAACAGGGGTGTGTGTGTGTGTGGGTGTGTGTGTGGGTGGGTGGGGCAGTGTCACAGAGGAATTTGCAGTAAAAGCCTATCACCTTAGTAAGGGTTGTGTAATCACAACAATGGATAACCACCAAAATAAAATGTTTTGTGCCTCATCTGTGTATGTTGTGTCAATGTTTTATTGTTAATGTTAGTTAATGTGTGTGTGTGTGCGTTTGTGTGCGTTTGTGTGTGTGTGTGCGTGCGTGTTTGCGTGCATGTGTGCCTGTGTTGTACAGTATGGTTCTCTTACTTGCTTGTGCGTGCCTGTCCTCCCAGATGTGTCGGGCCAGTAGTGAGCAGAGGGCCCTGACTGCAGTCACATGACAGGGATGATCAGCATCAGCAGGATGCTGCACAAACACACACACATACACAAATATACACACACACAATCAAACACTCACACATACACTCACCCACACACACATACATACACACACTCACAAACAAATATACAATCACACACAAACAAATATACACACACACAATCACACACAAACAAATATACACACACACAATCACACACACACATCCATACACACAGACTCTCACACACACAAACTCCTGGCAAGAGGTGACACTCCAATGCTCTCCCCTCCTTCTCATGTAAAACAACACTATCAGCGAGGGAACGGACAATTCTAACACAACTTTCTTTAATTCTTTATTTTAAATCAACAAGAGTAGCAAGAGCTCTTTAAACTTTCCCTATGCTCAGTAGTCATGTGGTTCTGGAGAGAGAGAGAGAGAGAGAGACGAAGGCTCCACTCTGAACGGCTGCGTATCAACATTGCCCCATGGGGGGACTTATCAATTTGTACCTCAGTTGACACTCAGCTAACAATAGCGCTTAATTGCAAATGTGACAGAAAATGCATGTACAATAAAAAAAGGGACGTTTATCGCTGTATTTATGGAAATGTAGCAAAGGGCCGCGTGGCGGTGGTACACCTGCACTTGTCAAGGTAATTGGCTGTTGATTGGCGCCATTAACATGTGATGGCTAAGTGCATCCAATTCTTGTTCCGTTTTCCTGGTGCAGCTTGATGCCACCACCCACCCACTCTTTTGCTCGCAGGTAATTAGCTGTGCCTATGAAAACTGTTCCTTTCTAATGACACGAGCATCATATCTGGGAAGGCACGCTGTGGCCTTAGAAGCACGCTCTCAATTGACAGTTTTTACTAATTGATGCAATTGTGGTGCACAATAGAGGCAGGGGAAAAAACATAGGGTATGTATTTGATAGTGTACACACACCACAGTGAGAAACAAACTATTGTGTAATGTAACAATGAAAGAATCGTACTAAGATTGATTTTTTTTAAAAGGGACATGGACATAATCTTATGAAATGATATGAGGCATTTGCCATAATAAAATCCCTTTCGGCCCTTGCTTTCCTTTCATAATGAATAGAGTCAAGTTTGGACTAAGTCATCGATTCTTAAACGTTGACATCGACTTTATATCTCAATCGGAGCTGCCCAAGACACACACACACACTGTGTGTGTGTCTTGGGCTTACTGGGAGAGATCCGTCTCTCTATTTACATCTCTCCCAGTGCGGCCCCAGTCAGGGGGGAGTGCCTCGGCATCCTTCTGAGTTTTAATCTCCCCGTCTCCCAGTTTCCTCGCGGCTATTCCCATTTAAGTTTTAATATGTGGATTTGACATTTTGTTCATTTAGACCCCCCACCCCCCATCTTAATGTAATTGACGTGGTGCCTTGTGTTGTTCGTTTATTTATCCTTTGTAGATTTCCTTCAATAGGATTCTCTCTCTCTCTCTCTCTCTCTCTCTCTCTCTCTCTCTCTCTCTCTCTCTCTCTCTCACACACACACATTTGTGTCTTACATTCACAATTACCATCAGAATGAGGAAAAGCTCTCCGTTGTAGTGTGTGTGTGTGTGTGTGTGTGTGTGTGTGTGTGTGTGTGTGTGTGTGTGTGTGTGTGTGTGTGTGTGTGTGTGTATATACTTTTGTGCATGGGCATAAAAAACACATCATTACCATCATGATGCCTTCTTGCTGGGAGGTCTGAGTTAACGTTTGACTTTAAAATCGGTAGAAGTGTAGTATCTGTAGAAGTTTGTTTAGTTAGAATTACGTATTAGATTCAAATTAGGGTTTATCCTTTAAAATGTTATTTTGATCTTCAAGCTTAAAACAGGGTGATATTATTATTACTATTATTATTGGTATTATTATTAATAACATGTTACTATTAATATTAACAAATATTATTATAAATATGCTTATTATTGAACATGTTTTCAAGTTGTTTTATTTAATCTGGCTAGTTTCGCAAATAAAAAAGGATCCTCATCCAGCGAGTCCAATTGGTATTAAATGTGAAATGGTTATACCCGACGGAGTTCTTTGTCTTATCCGCGGTGCCTGGAACACCGTCGCCGTGAATGGCGCGTCTGCCATCTGCAGGAGAGAGCCAGGACAACGTGGTCGGTCGGCTGAGCTTTTTTAACCTTACACCAGTTACATTTTTAAAACATTTATTGCATGACGATATAAATATTGCTATTATTGCTGCTGTTGTTTTCTTTTTTTTTCTTTTTTTACTGTATACTACTATTTCCAGCGCACTGGTTTGTCGTGTTGCGCTTACCGGAGTGCGAACGGCTTGTGAGCTGCTTCCATTTGGCAGAGAGCCGGCCGCAGTGCTGCCCTGGAGCCAGGGCCGTAAGAGCGTCTTGCTGCAGACCTGTGTCTGAAATCACGCACAAGCACTGTGGGACTGATCGTCTGCTGTTTCGCAGCCATCTGGGGTGAGCTGCAGGGCTCCGTGTCTTCATGCAACAGGATCACACCAATGTGGAACAGTTGCGTCAAATAAACACGCCAACCAAAGTCCTCCACTGGCTGCATCGAGATTCAATAAATAATTATATTACAGTCAAACTATGGAAAGTAAATATTTGAACAGAGCTATGATTAATTACATCCATAACGCATTTAAATGCAATGTCATTTAAATGTAATGTAATCGTCTTTAAATGCTACTTTAGGCCGACGAAAAACGGTCAAAGCCGCATCATTGACAAAATAACCAATCTTTAAATCAGGTTTAAAAAAAAAATCTGATTTATACAGGCTGCTTTACTTAACCACGCGCGCCAACATTTGAATGAACCGTTGGAGACACGAGGCGCCCCGCCAGAGCGGCCGGAAGAACGGCTGTTAGCTTAGAGCAAGGCGACGAGCACAGGAAGGACGGCTGTTAGCTTAGAGCAAGGCGACGAGCACAGGAAGGACGGCTGTTAGCTTAGAGCAAGGCGACGAGCACAGGAAGGACGGCTGTATATGAGGGGATAGCGCCAAGTAAGAACCACCGTGCACTTGTCAGCAGTAACTAAAGGTCTTAAGAGAGGTTGCCATTCGTAGCTGCTAGCTGGGGTGACTCCGCTAGCATTGCCAGCTACATTTCCATAGCGGTGGCATCGTTAGCAGTGGCGTGGACCCCCGGCTAGTGGAGGCTTACGGTGAGCGAAATCATAAAAATAAAAATAAATACTAGTTTTGCATGCTCATCAAGATCACAAATATATATTTTTAACACACAACCACAAAAGTGTTTGCTTCATTTATTGTTTTTATTTTCTAAGAATTCTGCGTTCTTCACGGTAAGAGCCTTTTATTTGTGCAAGCCATCTTTAAATTCAAAGTAAAATGCATTTATCTACCCAGCCTTTGAACTCTTAATTGCACACGGGGAAACGGCAGAGCAGGAGGAGGACTGTAAAGCTTTTTAGAACAGATGTTTCCAGCCCGTCTGCGTCACGCCACAGCGAAAACATCTGGCAAGTTTGCATACAATCAATGCTAAATTACAGCTGCTGACACTGTCACGTGTGTCTGAATTGCGCCTGAAGATGTTCCTCTGCGTCAAACGTCTATATCTTTTTTTTTTTTCATTTCAGTCGGGTCACCGTTAACAGCCGTGGGCAGCTCATTTGTCAGAGAAAACATGGAAACAATAGCCAGGTGCAAATAATTTAATCAGATTTGGTATAGTCTAATTGAAGTGACATCACATGTAAGCAGCATCGTTAGTTGAGATGCTCTCTCCGTTTATAACGCTGCTGGCTGCATTCATTTAGTCCATACTCTTTATCTCAAAGACTGTGCGGGACAATAAACCACACATACATTTGTTTTACCATAGTGTGGAAAAAGGCTAAATAGCTTTTCTTTTCTTCATCAAGTGACCTGCAACGACAGTCACATCCTTAATTTACTTAAATCACAGCTTGACCTACAAATATAATATTTCTGCAAGAAGACTGCGGCTGCGAAGGCAATCCAAGTCCAAGGAAAAGCGTTGCCCTCCTCGTGTTAAAGGGGAGAGCAGAACAGCCATTGGGCGCAACGGTTACTGGTTGGCAGCTGATTCAAAGGCATCAGCCGACAGCTCAATGTCCTCCTCCAAGCCTCAATTACTGCTCGGTGTCAGATACTAATCCTATTGTACGGTTATCATGAGTGAGGGTGTACAGACCAGTCCGTGACATCATGCAGGACGAGGCAGCGGGTCAAACAGCCATCTTCTTACACACTCACTTGACCAGTGCACTCGGAGACCAACCACTCTAGCACGCACACACACACACACACACGTGCACGCACCCACACACACGTGCACGCACATCACTAGCGAGTCAATAGTGTTGATTATATGCTCTTCTCTATCCTACTGTATATTGTGCTGTCAGGTCATTTAGCGTTTAGCGTAATCAAATATCCCAAAACTATAATGCATACGAATGGCACACTTAAGTACGCAACAGATGCAGCGGACTTCAGGAGAATGAGGTTTAGTAATCACAGATTAATCACAGATGCTCATACTAACACATGATACAATGGTATTTGAACTCCACGGTACACCAGAAAAATAAAATGTATAAGTACAACAAAAAAGAAAATATAAGTGCACATAGAGGAGTCCCTTTCTTGAACTTCTGAGGAGGTAGAAAGCTCTGTCATCACGGCCCAATTATGTCACTTCTCAGCGAGGTCAGAGGACGCACACCAACACGTTTTGTTCACGGAGACACTTCGCATAAAAGGGTTGATCAGGACAAGCATCACAGCAGTTTGATACATCCAACGTTTTTATCCTAGCAGGTCTCATAGCACTACAAGCACAAGGTGCTATGTTGAGGAATTTAAAGCAAAACCTCTGACCAGTGCAAAAAGACAATCGATCACTCTGCTGTTACCCAATGCTATGAGCGGGAATCTCAAGCGGACAGGAGGGGGCGGGGCATCTGGGTCCACTTTGAGGTAAGATCTTCCAACATCAAAGGGAAGATTATTCTAATCCACCACCTCAATTGCACATTTTTCAGTGAGCTGCATAAAGCTTGTCCCAAGAGTGGATTATAAGTGAGGCCTGTTCTGGGTTCTGACCCCACACGACCACGTCAGCGGATAGCTCGCTGAATGTTATCTCTACGGTGCTAACACAGTGTCCGCCTTCAAGGCACCTTTTTTTACTTTCAGTATTTCTTAAAGAGTAGCAATTCTAATCCCCGTTTCCATTTATGACCCTGTTTCTAATCTGCACCCGTGATCTATTATCAACTGCTTTTGGAGGTGCAATCGTATCTTGCCTTTGTATATTGGCAGCTTTTTCTTTTTAAAAGCAAGTCATTTAAAATCCTTTGTTGTCTCAGACATCTTCAAAACGGACGTGAAATGTATTCCACATCCTTACAAGATAAAGGAAGCGTTAAAAAGAAATTAAAGAAATAAATACATTTATTTCATATAAATATTAGGGTCCTTGTTTCCCCCCCCCTCACAGTGGGGTGTATTTAGGGAATAGGAAGTAAGTGACCGGTTTCATTTTTAAGTCAACAGAGAGAGCTGCCCTTATTTGTGGTTGGTTAGCATTATGAGAAGCATAGTGATCATGAACTCCCAACTAACAATGCATTCAACCTTAGGTGAAATCTCAGCTTTGAGAGGAAAAAATACACGACCGGTGATCAAATCGAGGAAGCGTGGTCCCTTTTTCATCTGTTTCATTCCTTTCTATCAATTTAATGTTATATTAATAATAATAACAATAATAATACAAAGAATAACCTTGGGTACAAAATGACCTAATAAAGACTCAAGGAGAAGAAGAAAAAAAACATGACTAACAGACATAAGAGATAAAAGGAAGAAGATTAACCAATTATGTTCACTTTTTTTTTTGTTTGCTTGTTTGTTTTCGAGGCTTTTCTCCCCTACCCCACCCACCCGGTCTACACCCTGGATGTGGTCCAACATACATACCATATATGCTTTGTAATCCCACCCCTCCTATTGTCTGTTGGATATGTACAGCTATACACAGCAGGCTGGGGGCCTGATTCAGGGAGGAAGGGGGGGCTGTGAGAGAGAGGAAGGAGCAGTTGGCTGGGCTGTGCCCCCCGCCCCCGCAGCCTGCCCGTACAGGTGGCTGTTCTGCTTCACTTGCGATCGTCGATGGTCTTAATGAATTCCACCGCCGCGGTGAACTGCATCCACCAATAGCACTCCTCCCCACTCAGCCGGCTGGCGTAGAAATTATTGATGTACTGGATGGTGGACAGCAGGCAGGGCGGGTTTGCCTGGAGGAGAAGAGGGGCGTGGCACCTGCGTTAGCCGCGTAACGGAGCCTAGCGACTCCTTGCATCAATATGCAAATGTGTAACGCGAGCCCACGAAGGCGAGCAGACGGGAGAACAAAAAAGTGTTTGTGGAAACAAAAAGGAAGAAAACATACCTCTGTAAATAGTTGAAATAGTGTGCGCGTGCGTACGTACGTGTGTATGTGTGCGTGTGTATGTGTGCGTGCGTACGTGTGTGTATGTGTGAGTGCGTACGTGTATGTATGTGTGCGTGCGTACGTGTGTGTATGTGTGCGTGTGTGTGTGCGTGTGTGTGCATGCGTGCGTACGTGTGCGTGCGTGTGAACGTGTGTGCGTGTACGTGCATGTATGTGCGTGCGTGTGTATGTGTGCGTGCGTGTGTGCGTACGTGTGTACGTGCGTGTGTATGTGTGCGTGCGCGTGTATGTGTGCGTGCGCGTGTATGTGTGCGTGCGCGTGTATGTGTGCGTGCGCGTGTGTGTGTGCGCGCGCGTGTGTGTGTATGTGTGCGCGCCTCCATGGGCTCACCCTTATGAGGACAAAGACGAGCACGGGGACAAAGTCGTCGGCTCCGGGGACCGAGTCCTCGTTGGCCAGGCTGAGGAGGTTCATGATGGTGGAGCACATGCGCAGGATGGACTGCACCTTGTCGCGCGGGGTCTTGTAGGCGTTGATGGTCCTGATCTCGGCCTGCGCGGAGGGCCACGGGGCCTCACGCAGGTACACCTGGGGGCCCAAAGACGGGTCAGTACCTTTGTTGCCGCGCACCCACACCGTGGCCTTGTTTACACTAGCATTTCAGATCGGGATTACAAAACGGATGGGACCTTTCCTCCGTCTAAGCAGGTGGGAGTTGTGGGAGAGATGGAGAAAGCCGTTGTCAAACGCCACCTCCGGAGGGCGCTGTTCGCTACATTCAATCTGGATCGACGAGAGGCTGTCGTCCAGACTGAATGTCGTGCAGAAGGGTTGTCAAGTCACATGCTTGGCTCGTACGCCTTTGTTCGCCAGCACATGGAAAGCGAGTGGGCGACGCATGCCATTTAATCAGGAAAAACGGTAGTGCTGGGCCTCCGTCTCTTAACGGTCGTACGAGTCCCAGAGCCTGGCTTCTGTCACTGAACGCGGTTTGCGGCATTCTCCACAGCACTGTGAACTGGCCCGCCGCGGTCGCTAGGTCTCTCTCCGCCCCTCTCTCTGAGGTCTGGAAAACCATGGCAGTGGACGAAATCGGAAAGCCGGATGTGCGCGCCCGTGACGAGCGGGGATCTCTCGTAAACCGGCCGTGAACGTGTTAGTAGGGCGAGGCGAGATGCGGCCGCGGTGTCCCTTTTTGAATCAAGATAGTCCAATTTCAAAACCGGTGGTAGAATGGACATATTTCCTTTGTGGAAACGGCGCCTGCTGTGACCCCTCTACTGCTCACTTGCCTACTTCACGTAAAGAAAACTAACGTCTTGCTATGATTTGCACTCTGTCCATAGGATTTGTTTTACTTGGTTGTACAGCATTGTACATTTCTGTACTTGCTCCAGTATTGATTTCATGCTTTGGTTGTTCTCAGCCTCAGCTGTAAGTAACCGAGGATAAAAGTGTCTGCCAAACGAATAAATCGAATGGAATAACACGTCAAACATCTCTGGAGACACTGATGGGAGGAGTTATCGTTACCTCTGGGATTTGAAGAGCTTTGTGATTGGCTGTCACAACTCTGGAGAGCCGCTGGATATGTTCATAGAAAAGCCTGGAAAAGGGAAAAAAACAACCAAAAGGAATTAGCTTAGGGCGACCAAACAAGTACAGCGGGCGGCTGGGGGCACGGTTCTATTTGTGGGCAGTGGGGGGTGACCACGCAAGAGGTTCAAAAGTGCAAACGTAGTGGCAAGGGAGGGTGATTACACACACTTTCTATGAATCGTTGCTACATTTCCAAAACGATCAAATTTCAAAAATTGCCAAACCCTTTATATTGACGTTTCCACGCACACTTTAATTGAAGCCATACTGAGGTCCCATAGATATGCCGGCTACTTCTCCCAACAAACGTGGACTAGGCCCAACGAGCCGAGCGGCGTTTCCAGACGTGCACTCACTGGTCTCTGAGGATGTCCCCGTCCTGGTTGGGGTAGAAGGCCAGCTTGAAGATGCGGTTCATGACGCTGCGCTCAATGGCCATCTGAGCGTCCTGCAGCTGGTCCTCGCTGGCGTACTGCCAGATGGTGTCGCGCGCCATGGCGCCGTACAAGTAGCGCAGGAAGTCCTCCACCGCCGCAGTCTTATCGTCGGACGCAGTGCACCCCTGAAAGGCTGGGGAGACACACACACACACACACACACACACACACACACACACACACACACACACACACACACACACACACACACACACACACACACACACACACACACACACACACACACACACACACACACACACAAGAGGTAATGATTGAAAGTTTGGTAGCATCTTACTTTTGCTAGATTTTGTCCTGTGTATATACATTTTGTAGAGCATCGCACTAACACTGCCAGGGTTAGAGGTTTGATTCCCTCTGGGGCCAACCGAGAATCTATGCACTTAACATTACAACGGCTTTGGATAAAAGTGTCCACAGAATTGCATACGTTAAAAAAATGTGCACGAGCCCAACAGCGGGAACACAAGGGGGAGCTATGAGGGGTACCAGGGTCCCCAGGACAGCGCGCAGGGGGAGCGCACCTTTGATGAAGTCCAACGTCCTGGACTCCATGTGCTCCAGCAGCAGCCGCACGCACACCGTAGTGAAGTAGCGGTTAGCCACCTCCTTGTCCCGCAGAACCCTCTGGAGAAGCCTCTCCAGGTGGGCCTGCGACGTCTGCAGCCCCTGGCGACATCTGGTCAGGTAGGCTATGTACGGCGTGCGTTTTCTGTTGGGGGGTGGGGGGCAAACAAGGAGAATACATAGAACCTTAACCATCAACATAGTAGGGTGCCATCATAAAATGGGGCTCCCCGTTAAGTGTAGCATCCCGGGGGGGGGTTGTCAAAAACAACACGTGCGCTGCACTGCGGAAAGAAGTGTGCATTCAGCACGCACAGCGTGGAACTGGATCTGCTGCTGCATGAGGAGAGAGCGCCCCCCTCCCCCCCCCCCCTCCCTGTCCAGACCCCCCGCGGTCACCTGTAATCCTCAGCAATGGCAGCCAGCAGCTTCCTGCAGGAGCGCGCGTCAAAGCGGCTGACGCAGCGCGTCGTCTCCTGGATCTGGGCCATCTGGTTCTTATCCTGAAGGTTGATGGCCTCCGCCAGTTGGACCTTCAGGAAGCAGACGATCTCATTGTCTGGGAAGCGTCGCAGACAGGGGAGGGTGGGGGGGGGGGGGGGAGCATTAGACAGGGCGCTCGCGACTCGGTGAGCTGATGTAATGCGATCAACCCACCACCACATGTGACTGATGGCAAAAGACGGCATCTCGTAGATTCGCCGTACACCATTTCACAGAGTGTCGCTCTCTATGTTGTCCTCGCCAATGGCTGGCGCTCAGGTAAGAAAGAGAGACCCCTATTGAGCCAATGTGGTCAACACATCTTCTGGACAATGTTGAAAGTCCTCCTCAGTGTAGATTGTATATGGTCAGCAGCTGATATGTGTGCAATGAGACCTGGCTACCTTCAGGACCAGTGTGGTCAGGAGGACCAGGGTGGTCTGGGAGGACTGGCTACCTTCAGGACCAGGGTGGTCAGGAGGACCAGGGTGGTCAGGAGGACTGGCTACCTACAGGACCAGTGTGGTCAGGAGGACTGGCTACCTACAGGACCAGGGTGGTCAGGAGGACTGGCTACCTACAGGACCAGGGTGGTCAGGAGGACTGGCTACCTACAGGACCAGGGTGGTCAGGAGGACCAGGGTGGTCAGGAGGACTGGCTACCTACAGGACCAGGGTGGTTAGGAGGACTGGCTACCTACAGGACCAGGGTGGTCAGGAGGACCAGGGTGGTTAGGAGGACTGGCTACCTACAGGACCAGGGTGGTCAGGAGGACCAGGGCGGTCAGGAGGACTGGCTACCTACAGGACCAGGGCGGTCAGGAGGACTGGCTACCTTCAGGGTCAGTGTGGTCAGGGAGTCCGTTCCTTGTGGTGGCCGGAGCCATGATGGGCAGGGACACGGAGTCTGCAGAACAAAGGACCATCCTTAGCTTCTTCTTGGCATCACTGAAAGGACCAATAAAAACAAAACAAAATCAACTCCACAACGTAATTCTTCAACCAGATAAAGTGAAAGGCCAGTGTTGTGCAGCGCGAAACGACTACGGTAGTGTGAGACATCACCGTGTAAGCGTGCGCAGTGGCGCTGGGCCGGCCTAGTGCAACGTCTGACCTGAAGGAGAACTTGGCGTCCTGCTGCTGGGCCGTCTGGCTGGCAGAGTCCAGCAGGTCATCTGAAGCCATGTTCTGCAGGCCGTCCTCCCTGGGGGAGCCGTGCACGCTCTCCTCTACGCACAAGTCTGTTACCACGCACACGCACACAAATCGGACTTGGTTACGGCCCATCAAGACAACAGGGCCCCACCGCCAACCAAATGGGGTCACTCATCCAACCTTTCAATTTGATCTAAATGGGGTCTTCTTGCAAAAATGAGGTCTTCTTACAAAAATGCTAATCATTCAGGGGACTGACGATGATTTCACAGGTGTGGAAAAGAATACTGTCCGCCCGCAGAGATGTTTGTTTTAACTAGGTTGCAGAGTAGTGTAGAAGGATACAGCTTAGTTGTGCTGTTCCCACAGTATTCCCTGATCAATACTGTAACCAAAATTAGTTAAGAGGCCTGTGCAGTTGCCATCATAAGCAAAAAAAAGCCTACCCTGACAGGAGCAGGCAAAGTAATTAGACTAAGCAAATCCCGCTCGTCGAGCTTTTGACCTGCTTTCGTTGTGAGTTGGCTGTGTAGACGCTGATACCATATATATTTGTGGCGCACATTTATATAATTGATATCATATATAAGTCAAATCCGTACATCACATAGCCTAGTTCTAGACTCCCAACTACACTTCAGTGCACAAACTTACACTGAGTCCTACGCATCATTTAGGCATCCTGCATTATTTATTCACTTTGGTTGTTCATTATATTGTTTCCTATAAATCATTATCCCAAATGTATTGCACACTTCATTCCATGGATCACTGATTTGATGGATTGTAAGGAATAGTTGGTCGTAACTGGTGCATAAATAAACGGTACGACCAAAATGATTTTGGTGCCACCAACACCATTGCTACCAGTGGAAGCATTTAGCTGGCGTGCTTCACAATCATGTTTTACGGTCCTGCAATGTTTGAGCGGCAAAATCTCCTGCGGTGTCGTGGGAGGCCACGACCCACCCACCTTCGCTGGGGCTGGTCCTCTTGATGTTCCTGTACTTGTCCAGGATATCCTCTGCAGCCTGGGCCTGGGTGCTCGGCCTGTGCAGGGTCTCATCTGAAAAAGATCCGAATCATGAGTGGATCCTGACTCAAGTCGTGCGGTCGTGTTGGGCGTCTATGATTCTAGATAAAACCTTGGAACCGGTGGCTACAACAAACTATGGCTGACCTTGCTGTGCGCGCTCATGGGTCAGGTCGTCCTTCTCCTGCTTGTCCTTTTTCCGGAAGGCGGCTATCGGAGCTGCGGAGAGCAGAGAGTTGTAGTGAGGAGAGAGACGCGTTGAAGGATGATTGGCCCTCACTTAATGAGGGCCCTCACTTAATAGTAAATAAAGAAAAGTGCTTTAGGTAAACCTATGGTCTTTATTATCAATGCAGGATTTAGGGCATTTGCGCTTCAAAATAAGATGCAATTGCATTTTCTTAATCTTCGACGCTGATCCAAAAAGGAATGCCGTCTGGAAACTACACAATGTTTGCAATACATCAACAACGCCCAAGTGAAAGCCTGTGATAAGTTACTGAGATTGACTGATCATTTAGGGACATCCCATTTACACCAAGATGCTAACAGGACCCAACCCGGATTCTAACCATAGAGATTAATAAAAGGTAAGAGAGAGTGACTGTTTTTAATCTCCTCTAACCATTCACTTTGAACGGGTGCAAAATGACTGCAGGTCATCGGAGAGAGGAGTCCCCAAGATGGTGGCTAGGTTCTATTACGGTGCTGCGTGTGCCAAACGCACACAGTTTACAGTTGCCCCTCGGCCGTCCAAGAGCTCTACACGTCCTGGCCAGCGCGGGTAGCGGTGTTCACTCCCTCTGTTTCTTATAACTCTATGGTTGTAAGGGTTCTCTGGGAGAGGCGAAGGAGAAGCTGCAGGATGCGCTGACAGAACACATCCACTCTCACGGCACGTGTATCCCTCTGGTCCCTCGCGACTAGAGGACGCTCGCAGGCAAAGAAACTTAAATAACTAATATAAATGATTTTGTGAACTTTAATTGCAGGCTAGGGTTTCATCGGATACGTAAAGACGCTACTGTAGTAGTAGTATTATGTTGTTGTTGCCAACTACGATAAAAGTAGCGCGTACATATACTGGCTTGGTGTCTTCGGACCATGGCGTCATAGTAACACCAAAAGGTTATCGTGGAATGTGAAAGCCAACTAGCAATAGCACTCTGAAAAGGATCTAGTGCTTCGATGAGGTAACACCCTGCACGGAGAAACGTGTGGTGAAAGTGGGAGTGTCTCGTCAATGGATCCTAGAAGTGAGACTCTGGGATGGAGCGTCCTCGTTGATAACCCCACATAACAGAATGGGCGATGCGGCTTAAAGAGGACAAGAACAAAATGGCGTCGGTTGGGGAGAGGTGGGTGGGGGGGGGGGGGGGGGGGGGGGGGGGGGGGGGGGTCGCTTTGCCCCGAAGCCAACGCACGGATGACGGCGAGGGTGAGGATGTTGGAACGGCACGAGGCCGCTGGCACCACATCACAGCTCTAGATCTACGGCCACCTGATGTTACAAAGCAGCACGACTCCAGTGACGCGAGCCCAGCGCAAGATGACAACGACGACAGGACAGGTGGGGGGTGGGGGAGAAGGGGGGGGTGGGGGTGGTTGGGTTTACCTGGCGATTCACTCTCTGCCGTCCAATACAGCACTGTGAGGAACACAACACACACGGTTGGCCTTGTGCACAAGGGGGATGCTGCCGCCGTGTGTGCGTTGCACGCGCAGAGCGGCAGGAAAGACACACGCGCGCTGAAGAGCACGGAGGCGACCGGGCGGCCTGTGGTGGCGGGGGGGGGAACCAAAGCCTTGCATCGATCGCCACTTTCTCCTCTTGCACCCCCACCACCCGCCGTCTCCGGGTTTTTTATGCATACCCGTTTAATGTTTACTCGCGGAGGGTCATTATCTCAAAGAGTAATAAGCAGTCATCTCGTGTGCGCGCTGCTCATTATTTCCCCGACAGATGTATGAGAGACGGCGGTTGCAGTTGAACGGCATCGCGAGACGTGCCATCTATCAGCGCCTGATGACAGAGAGGTCCATCTAATGACCATTAGCCGCTGGCTGACAGCACTGCTGGGAGGGCTGCAGCCACGCTGTCCACGCAGCCCGGCCCAGGCCTCTCTGATGACTGATTAGCTGGAAGACGGGCTAAATAAATCTACCGCTAGTGAACACTAGAGAGAGAACGAGAGAGAGACAGAGAGAGACTGAGAGACAGAGAGAGAGACAGAGACAGAGAGACAGAGAGAGACAGAGAGAGACAGAGAGAGAACGAGAGAGAGAGAGACAGACAGAGACAGAGAGCGAGAACGAGAGACAGAGAGAGAAACAGAGAGAGAGAGAGAGAACGAGAGAGAGAAACAGAGAGAGAGAGAGATAACGAGACGGAGAACAAGAGAGGGTGAGAAAGAAAGAGGAAGGAGAAAGTGGGAGAGAGAAAGTGGGAGAGAAAGACGAGAGAGGCGGAAGGAAACAGGACCGGGAGAGATGGAGAGAGAGACGGAGAATGAGAGGGCAAGACATGTCTTGGGAGGAACCTTTTGGAACAACAAGAAGCATTATTTTCCAACAGGAACATCAGCGGTGGAGTAGCGAGCATGGATCACATTACTCTTTCAGCGCGTTATAAATTGTCCTGGCGCCGCTCCTTTAAAGTCTAATATTTTCCGTCACGGGTGCGATCAAGAGAGCTTTTCTATTTTGTGAGCCGAGTAGTAAGGTAGCAGAAGTTAACGGTGTCACCTGACAGTTCCGTGATACAAATCGACTGAACCCACTCTGGCAGAGAAAGACTGAGCCAGAGAAACGACGGCTGTACCTTTTGGAATGGCGGAAACAAAGCGCTTCTTCCACCACGGTCTGTTGCGATCCGATTTCTCATCGTCGCTGTCCTTCCTGTCCTCAACCTTGGGAAGGGGATGACGAAATCACGTTTAACAGACCGCTTTAAAGCTTGCTACACAAACCACTGGTACACACAGAAATCAAGATGATCTTATCTTCAGATGTCACGATATTCACATCGAGACAACTTGTGCATTATGTCGAATCCCTGATGATTATCAACAAACCATCCATCAGCCGCATCCAACAAGAGAGGCTCACTGACCCTACTCGATGCACGGCCACGCCTGTCCGTTACCTCTCCTTTCAGGGAGTCCTTGCTGGGCGAGGAGGTGGGCCCCAGGGAGTAGCCCAGGTCCCGCTCCTCCACCATAGTCCGTCGGTTGAGGCCCGGGTCGCTGGTGGGCCGGCGGCCGGGACACATGATGTCGGAGCTGCGGCTGCGCACCAGCCGGTCGGGGCAGGAGTGGCGCTGCTTGCAGTGCTCGAGCTCCACCTGGGCCAGGCCGTGGGCACGAACATGCTGTGCCGGGGCTCCTGGCCCAGGGCATAGGCCTCGGGGATGGGAGGGTCTGGGGGAGGGTGAGCGGGACGGGCGTAGTGGACCTTGGGCCTCACAATGGTTCCAGTGGAGGAGCCTGTGGGAGGAAGGCCAGCGTTAAGCCCCGGTCCAAGGTGATTGGGATTGGATGGAGAGGGGTTGCAAAAGGTGTGCCAACGAATGGGAATTGTTGTTGTTTTAAAAGGGCTTCTGAACCACAACAAAATAAACTGTTGGACAAATCATTTTTTCAATAACATAAAAACTTAAAAAGGTACATGAAAATGAACCATAGTAGTGGTAGTAGTAGACAAATGAGAGAGAGCGCCAGAGATGTTGGTTAGTGGGAGACGAGCTCTCGGTGTAGCGAGACCACCTGTTCCAAGGGTAGAAACTCGGCTGAAAAGATTCCAATGGCGTCCTCGTGCCACTAGCTCAGTGGGGCGAGGGGGCCGAGCCAAAAGGGCCTGGGGAGAGGTCTCTCCACCTGTCATCCCTTCACCTTGCCCCACGCACGCGCACACCCACACCCCCTTCAGTCTCTCCCAGCGCTGACACACAAGATGATGAGTGCACAAACAGGGCGACAACAGAAACTGGGCAGTCGAAGTGAAGCACCGTAGTCCAGTACCATTACCCCATCGTTGGGACAAAGAATCCCAGTTTGCGTTCCTTTACACTGTGCTAGTGGCTGCCATGTGAGCCCGGGGCCCCATTGAGTTCACCGGGGCCCTGCATTGATTCTCCAGTTTCAGCACATGGCGAAATTACCTTCACAGGAGAGAGGGTCAAACATGGCCAGCATGTCCGTCTGAGAGGGTGGAGACGTCAGTTGGTGTGCCCCTGCAAACATCGGGATTAGAAGATTTTATAGTCAATTAACCTTATTCCTAAATAAAGGTACGTCATCATAGCAGAATATATACTGCTCAAAAAAATAAAGGGAACACTTAAACAACACAATGTAACTCCAAGTGTTCCCTTTATTTTTTTGAGCAGTATATATCGAGCTATAAAAAAAAAAACAGCTGTATGATATTTAGCAAATCAACTGTTGTGAGGAGCAGGTGGCAGCTACATCAGCAGCAGAGAGAGACAGTGGCTGCTGCCATTGTGAGCAGGTAAATCAGAGGTGTGGCTCAGCCAGCCATTAGGTGTTGTCTCCTACCATGGCCCGCATCCTCCCCATCCGGACTGGTGACAGAGTCCTTCCCTCCAAAGTCTGAGCTGCACTCGGACCGCAGGTCCTCGATCTTGTTGGGAATGTCTTCTGAGGTGGCGCTGATGCCTGCCGCACAATCAGCATCCAGACAATCCAACACAGTACACACACGCACACACACACACACACACACACACACACAAGAAATATATCGAATAAGTCATGATTCAGATGGAAACATAAGAGGTCAGGAAGTCAGAAAGACATGGTGAAAGCTGTTCTCTGGGCTGTGAACTTATTTGGCGGAGTATGCGGTGGAGTGCCAGACAGAGCAGAACGTCAGGGGTATGCAGAATGGCCCATATCCCTCAGATGGGAGCCCACTGGGACCGCTGAATTGGCAGCGTAAGCTCCCCTGGGCATGGGGAAAGTCACCCAATAAGAGTAATAGAGGAACACGCACCATCCATCGGCCGGCTCCCCCGGGACCAGTCCCGCCGTCAGCAGAGCCACAGGCCTCCTGATCTGGGAAACTACCTCATGCACATCACAAAAGGTAGCGCGTCCACCTCAGCCCTTCACTGCGCGCCCCCCCCCCCCCCCCCCCCCCCCCCCCCCCCCCCCCCCCCCCCCCCCCCCCCCCCCCCCCCCCCCCCCCGCGCCGCGCCCCCCCCCCCCCCGCGGCAATGACACTCGGCATTAACCCCCTCCAACCCTGCGTGTCCTAGCCAAGCGTTTTACACCGACCCCACTGCTCTGGTTAACAAGCAGTCCAGCCTCCTGTTCTGCCCGGAGACATGGCGACAGGCTGAGAGCCAGTCTTTTGAGTCATTGCAACATTGACCAGGTAGGACAAAACTACCTTACAATGCAGTTTAAAGCTCGTCTAGTAAATGAAGAAAATGACTTCTGAAATTCGATGAAAAGGTGAAAAGGGAGCGAGAAGGGCAGAGAGATGTAGAAAAAGTTAAAAGGGGGCGGGATGAAGAGAGAGACAAAGAAAAGCATAGAGAAAATGAAAGACAAGGGGGGGGGAGAAAAAGAGATAGAAAAAGGCATAGAGAAAGTGAGAGAGAGAGAGAGCGGGCGAGGAGGGCTACCTGAGACGACGCTGAGGCCTGGGGTGCTGGGCCTGGAGCTGACCTCTCTGACCTCCGTGTCGTCAGACGTGCTGCCCACCCCCGAGCAGCTCTCCAGCTCCTGCAGCCGCTCCTCCTGCTTCAGGTCAGCTGCTTCTGGAGCGCATGAGACCCACAGAACCAGGGTTATCAAACCATGAAGACACACACAGAACCAGGGTTATCAAACCATGAAGACACACAGAGAACCAGGGTTATCAAACCATGAAGACACACAGAACCAGGGTTATCAAACCATGAAGACACACACAGAACCAGGGTTATCAAACCATGAAGACACACACAGAACCAGGGTTATCAAACCATGAAGACACAGAGAACCAGGGTTATCAAACCATGAAGACACACAAAACCAGGGTTATCAAACCATGAAGACAGAACCAGGGTTATCAAACCATGAAGACACACAGAACCAGGGTTATCAAACCATGAAGACACACAGAACCAGGGTTATCAAACCATGAAGACAGAACCAGGGTTATCAAACCATGAAGACAGAACCAGGGTTATCAAACCATGAAGACACAGAGAACCAGGGTTATCAAACCATGAAGACACACAGAGAACCAGGGTTATCAAACCATGAAGACACAGAGAACCAGGGTTCTCAAACCATGAAGACACACAGAGAACCAGGGTTATCAAACCATGAAGACACACAAAACCAGGGTTATCAAACCATGAAGACAGAACCAGGGTTATCAAACCATGAAGACACAGAGAACCAGGGTTATCAAACCATGAAGACACACAGAACCAGGTTTATCAAACCATGAAGACACACAGAGAACCAGGGTTATCAAACCATGAAGACACAGAAAACCAGGGTTATCAAACCATGAAGACACACAGAACCAGGGTTATCAAACCATGAAGACACACAGAACCAGGGTTATCAAACCATGAAGACACACAGAGAACCCGTTTTTAAACCATGGACACACAGAGCCAGGGTTATCAAACCGTGTTATTAAACCATACCTACTCCTCTCCTCGCCTACGGCATAGAAGAGCAAAAGGACAGGTTCTACGTTCTACTCCAGGTTCTCTTTAGGACGACCAACAGCTGATTGTTTTTTTCCCTGTGTTTTGTTACAAATGGCGGCCCTGTGCATAGCGTGGGGCCCCTCCAAGAGGAAAATGAATAAATAATGATTACAAGGGGATAAGCAGAAGGGGGGGTTGAAGTGCATATGTATAAAGTCAAACAAAACGTGCATTACGTTGTCTTCCAACCATCACGATAAACCATAAAAAAAGTCAGTGCACCAAATTTCGGGGGCCGCCCAGCGGAGCAGTTGGATCGAACCCGGAGGCTCGGCGCGTAACAGCAGCGCTCATTTGCATGCTCGTTAGTAATAATGCGGCGGCGAAGTGCTCTTCGGAGTGCAGTTTTCTGCTGCCTAGCCATGAAACAAGTGCTCCACTCCGGGCAAGCCTCAGACGGCGCTATTACGGCGCAGAACAGGGGCAGCAAATGGAACAAAACGCAATCAAGACACTCATGCATGTCATTCCTGCCGCCACACATATTGAAATGGTGTACTGCTTCAATTAGCACCAGGCCCCTGCTTTTCCAAGAAACACTTAGCGCTCTTAATAAAGAGCACTCGACTGATTTTCACGAAACATTGGGTTTATAAAAAATAAAAACGATTCAAAAAAAGGAAGGGGAGGGAGGGAGGGGATGGGGGATATGGTTGTGTACGTAATCTTGCATTAATAAAAGCTTAGGATTTAAGTGTGTTAATTTAGCTAAACAGACACAGTCGCGTGGCTGCATAATTCATTGGATTGTGCGCCATAACCCTCAGCAAGCTCAGTGACATAATCATAATGCGGTTGGCGCAGGAACCCCCAACAGGTTTTTCTTTTTGTGCCACTATAAAGAATGATAGGAAAAGGTGGAGTTAAGCATTGCTACTTTGGCGCGTCTAGACAGATAAAAGGCTTGGCTCCATGGAAACCAACTTGAGGACAGCTGCCGCCCTTGTGCGTTCTTACCCACCCCCCACGGCTTCACCACAGGTGCCGACGCACCTGGAGGTCCCCTCTTGGGACGCGCCGGCATGCCGTTTGACTGCCACGCACAGATTTGCCCCGAAAAAACAGGCAAGCAATCACAAATGTGGTGACAGATGCGCACACAAGTCGGGTGAAGAACGCGGTACAGCCACACCTGGCACGTCCGCCGCCCCTCCCCAGAGGAGGCTGTCGCCATGGTGACGCTCCCCAACTAATACACATCGAGACGGGATGCGTTTTCGGGAGACGACGAGAGGATGAAGTGAACCCACCTGAGTCGCTGGGCAGGACCTCCACACTCCAGGGCTCGCTGGTGGTCTCGGAGATGGTGGACCCGTAGGGATCCAGCAGCACTGAACCGGACCCAGGCAAGCACAGCAGGCTGCCCAGCATGTTCTCCACAGCAGCCCCTTGTCGACACGATCAAAACACATTGAAGCATGAGCCTTCTGCCCTCATAGGACGACCACAGAAAGGCGGTCGCATGGCTAGGCAAATGGCTTTGGAGGAGACCGTCCCATCATGCAGCGCGGCCCCTTCAGAGTAAGGCCCAAAAACACGCCGTCAGTTGGAGTCCAGACCCGGTGACCCATGCTCTTACTTAGCAGAGTGGTACTGAGGCGCCGTTATAATGCCGCACAGGAATTGTTCGAACGCCAACTCAGACGCCCGTGATATGGCAGACAAAAACAAGAATCTTTTCCACGGGACATTTTATGCATGCGCAAGACCAATGTTCCACCACAATACATATAATTCAGTCTGTGTAGGGAAACTATACATGCATTAGTCAAACGACTCCATGTTCAGTTTGTTGACTTCTATAACATTGACGTCATTAGCCTTCAGACAGGCAACGTAGTATTTACTGCTTGATGAGTGAGTGTGGAGACACACACACACACACACACACACACACACACACACACACACACACACACACACACACACACACACACACACACACACACACACACACACACACACACACACACACACACACACACACACACACAGGTTGAGGTCATGCGCGCAATGCATGCTGGGACCCACAGGCGCATATCAACTACTGTGCCAAAGGTCATGGGTTAATGGCAATATTTCACCCTGTGCCTAGCCTCCAGCCCCCCCTCGGTGGCCCGCCCCCCCCCCCCAGCAGCACTACCACCAAACACCCCCCCCAGCACGCAGCCCCTCACCCAACACCCCCTACCCCCCCCCCCCCCCCCCCCCCCCCCCCCCCCCCCCCCCCCACCCCCCCCCCCCCCCCCCCCCCCCCCCCCCCCCCCCCCCCCCCTAACCCCCCTCCCCCCCCCCCCCCCCCCCCCCCCCCCCCCCCCCCCCCCCCCCCCCCCCCCCCCCCCCCCCCCCCCCCCCCCCTTCGCTCAAAGTCCTCATAGCGCCAGACCTCCATCTCCATTTGGGTTAACAAGGCGGAAGAGCGTGGTGTATTCTGGGGACGGCGTGTGTGTGTGTGTGTGTGTGTGTGTGTGTGTGTGTGTGTGTGTGTGTGTGTGTGTGTGTGCACGCACGTGCGTGAGCAGATGTGAAAGGCAGAGCAGTGGGATGGGGGGCTGAGGACGGGGGGGGCTGAGGATGGAGGGGGGGGGGGGGGCGAGGATGGGGGGGGGGGGGGGGCGAGGATGGGGGGGGGGGGCGAGGATGGGGGGGCTGAGGATGGGGGGGGGGCGAGGATGGGGGGGCTGAGGACGGGGGGGGCTGAGGACGGGGGGGGCTGAGGATGGGGGGGGGGGCGAGGATGGGGGGGGGGGCAAGGATGGGGGGGGCTGAGGACGGGGGGGGCTGAAGATGGGGGGGGGGGGGGGGGGGGGGGAAGGATGGGGGGGGGGGGGGCGAGGATGGGTAGACCAGCGGTGGATGAACCTCGCGGCCAGCAGCCGCCCCGTGGTACCACAAACCGGCTCAGCGGCGCCGCACGCACGCTTGCCAGCACCCGGCCAAGACTGTGCACGTGTCGGCAGGGGAGGGGCACGTGTCGGCAGGGGAGGGGCCCGCTGCGGTGGTGGGTGCGCTCTACCCTGCTGTCCCTGTGTCTTCCAAGGTAGAGCACCCGTCTTTCAGGTGCATGATTAAATGAGTGGCACGACGAGAAGTGAAACAATTAGAATTTCTGCCTCATTATCATGGTAATCTTATCAGTGGGATAATGAGGTATTAATGGATATTTAATGTGCATCTCATAACCCAATCCCTCGGAGAAAACACATAAGGAAATCGCTGTAAATTCACTTAATGATGGAAAAGTCCCCCAACGCCATATTCCGAAGAATGAAAAATGGTGGATGCAAATGAGAAGGAACCAAGGTCAATAAGACTGCAGGGACTGAGTGAATGTCAGACGGAAAGTGAGAAAGAGTGAGGGAGCAGCAAGGAGAGGAGGGGGAGGGTGGCTGATCTTCAGCGCTACGAGAAGAATCAAGAGATTCCAACAGAACTGACATTTTCACGACGATTATATTAAGGTAGTGAGTACATCTGTCTATCGACTTTTTTTAAGCTTAACCATTTTTTAACTGGTTGGCATAAGAAACACACTTTGGGGAACACCGCTACACAGATACATATTTATCGAAAAAGCAGAACAAGGAACCTTTACTGTAGATATATTACATGTCAGAATTGCAAGGCTCTGACTTTAGAAAGCCCTTAAAGCGAATATAGAACCAACACCATAATCTGCATGATGAATTTACATTTGTTTAGAGCTTTCTTGCAGACACTGTCACAATGAATTACTCATCTTTGAGCCTTTATCTTCACAATCATCTTTGACATAATCTATAAATGGATACATCGTACATTTACAGGATTTTGCCCGTTTGCCATGACAACTCATCACCTCGCACGGTGTGAGCGCAATCCAAAATTGGCCAATTTGGGGAACCATTGACATTCCTTCTATTCTAAACGGTTTAGCAGCTGCCATAACTATATCTCTGTTTTCTCCAAAACAAGTAAGCGCATAGGAACTGCCCTGGCTTGGTCGTTTTCTCCAATAGCGCCTACAAAGGAACAAATGCACAAGTTTGGACTCTGTGTCTACACACCACTGAGCACGCTCACGGACGCGGACTCCGAGGCGTGCAGTTTGAATTCTGAGCAGAGGAAGCGGCCGGGTCTCAGGCAGTGTGGTACTTCTGAGTGCACAGCAACATTTTAATAAGTCGAGAGGGTGTGTGGATTTATTGGTCATTGCATTTGTCCAATGGTGAATTGAAAGGCATTGGTGACTGTATAAATGACAACTGGCTGTATAAATTAGGGCTAGAGAGACAGAGAGAAAGTCAGAATGTAGGAAAAGACTGCTGTCACTACTGACGCCATTAAATCTCCATACCACAAGATGGCAGTATATCACCAAACTCCTTAGAAATGTACCGCAAGACAACCATCATCATCATCATCATTTAGTCACCTGCTATTTCCTGCAAGCGGTCTTCATCCATGTTGGGGTCGAAGTCACTGCCCAGCACGTCAGTGCTCCAGGTCTCGCTGACCGTCTCGGAGATGTCCCGGTCGTCCGTCAGACCCATCATGTCTCGGATCTCAAACTTGCGCAGCTTATCGTCCAGGTTGTCCTGAGTCGTTGCTACGGAAGACGCGGGCATGAGGGGGGAAAAAGTATTATTAATAGTTATTAATTATTAATTATGTTTTCTTAAGTGGAAAAAGTGTGTGCGTGGGTAAAAACAATTCTCATATTTCCACCCCCCACTCCACGCACACACACAGCTGTTACACACGCACACGCACACACACACACACACACACACACACACACACACACACACACACACACACACACACACACACACACACACACACACCCTGTTCATGCTCCAGCAGCTGCAGAGCCTCCACCCCGTTGCTCCCTGAGGGCCCAGCTCCCAGCTCCGACACCGACTCTCCCTCCAGGTCCAGGGAAGACACCGAGTTGGAGCGGTTGGATGGACCTGCAGTCAAAACACAGTTCAACCAGCACGCCACGGCTGCACACTCAATCCGTCAGATAACCCCGCCACCGATCCCGCAAACGCTGTCGATTGATGCCCCGATGCGAGCGTGAGGCGAGCCCACCTTCGGAGGTGCCCTCCAGGTTGTCGCTGCACAGGGAGAAGCGCAGGGTCTTGTCTGGCTTGCCGTGCTGCTTGGCGTCGTCGGCCTGGGCGTCCCCCTGGGGCCCGTCCGTCATCTGCAGGTTCAACACCTGTCCAGAGAGAGAGGGGGCCGGAGAGGGCGGGCAAGAGAGGGCGGGCAAGAGAGGGCGAGAGTGAAACGAGGAAGAGGAAGGAAGAGAGAAGGAAACGGAGCAAGAGAGGGACAAAAGGGACAAAAGAGGAAAGAGAAAGGGAGAGTGAAAAGAGAAGAAAAGAGAAAGAGAAAAAGAGAAAAAAGAGCAACGAGTAAGAAAGTGAGCGAAAAAAAAGCAAGAGCAAGTGAGAGAGAGAGAGCGAGAAAGAGAACAGGGGATCAACCGTCCAATAAAAACATGAGTATGTACAGTTTAAAGCAAAAAGGTCACAGTTATAGTACAGTTAGTTTGAGGTGTTTTATTCGAGTGTCGTCAAAGCAACCGCAAGGCCCCATAAAATCAAAGCTTTTTAAATGTACAGTCTCATTCTACCCTCGACTGAATAAAAGCCGTTTTTATGGCACAATGACACGTTAAACTCTCCCTGCTAGATGCTAGAGTGCATTGATTCACATCCCATTACCTCATTCTCTGACATCATCCCAGGGACTGTCTGGGGCCCCGTGCTCAGTGAGATCACCAAGACGTCCTCTGCCATCACTTCCTGTACCGACTCTTGGGAGCTGGCCTCTGTCTCCCCCTCCTGGGCGATGTTGGTACGACTGCGGCTGCGAGCTGTGGCTGGGGAAAGGCACCAGGAGGAAGGTTTACTTTGGTGGCGCTTGAACGCCGAGGGTTCAACGGCGACGGTTTGACGCACACACAAAAGCTTACAGCTGGAATGTGAACAGCAGATTCACTTAGACAGGGTTCAGGCCTGTACGTTTGCATGGTGATGTCAAAGAACACAGTGGAGGCCAGATGGACAGCTCTTCATGAAAGTTAGAATCCAAACAACCAAGACTAATCTCTGAAATCACACCAACACACACAGGCTGGAGTAAAAAAACAACAACAATGAGCAACATCCACATTAAGTTGATACTGCAGTACCATTCCAGGACATGGCCCTTTTATGTAGAAGTATATATGTACATCAACTCAACAACACCGAACCCAAAACCCAGTGTTTGAAATTAAAACAGACGACACGACTTGCCACAACATCGCCCAGATCTCTGTTGATTTAAACAGATCTGGCAGCACTGGGATCAGCAGTCCGAACAAAGAATGACACCCTTTTTACTGCTATACTGGCCAACAGCTCATGATCGCGAATCCCTGTGGACTATTTCTACTGCAGTGGAATCAACATAACCTTTCGGACAGAGCCTCATTAGAGTAGGGAAGACCCGACGACTGTCACCTCAACTGAATTACATGAATGCATTAACATGCTATTTAAAATACAAATGTAAAACACAACTCTGATCTTATTAAACAGCCACCACTGGACAGTTCAATGGTGGAAATTATACATAAAAGGCCACAAATGCATCTAGCTTTACGATCCAGGGAGGACACAAATCAAATTTTAACAGCCAAAAGACCCTAATTATTGTCACAGCAAGTGACCTGCTGCCAAGACGCCTGAAGGGGTCAGTAGTGCAAACGGAACCCAGCAAAGGACACCGCACAACACATGCCGCACAGGAGGTCTAGAGTGACAGCTTCGGGGATCTCAGGCCAATTATTCGCGATGCCTGATGCTCTGTGTGCTTTATAAAGACGTGGCCGTCTGGATTTGTCTACGGCGCTCTGTCTCAAAGGGTTTTTTATAGCAACAGAATCTTTTTCAAGGGCAGGTTTAATATAGACTTCTATCACACAGCCTCTCCACCTAGCCAAAGTTATAAATACACGGCTCAGCTAAAAGGAGGAGCAAACGTTTATTGCAAAGGTGTGACCTGATTTGCAATGAAGAGAGTCCGTTGGGACATCATTTACCGACCATTAAGATATGAACGACCAAACAAAAACACCATTTCAAATTTTCTTCACTCCTACGATTTTGTCAAAACACAACACAGAACGCGTTGAGCCGTTTCCCTTCGGATTCGAACACTGACACTTTAAGACGTGCATTTTGGGCTAAACGTTCTAGGAAGGAGGGGGGCCCCGTTATCCCCTTTGGTTATCTTACAACCCCCGCCAACTTTGTTATACGCTTTTTCTAAGTCGGTGCCGTCGCTGTGTATGAGCGTCCTAATAAGTGACGTAGTAATCGAAATGTGCGCCACATCGTGGTATTGTCCTACAAAACGTCTTTCTCAGACATCACAATCAACCGCTGCCCACACGGAGCGCCGCACGTCGACCAAACACACACGGTCCCCGTCAGCCTCCGAGAGGCACAGCCAGCACTCGGACGCTGACATCAACATCGACCGCTGCCCGGACATCCACACACGCTGTCCCTCGTCGTGACGGCAAAGTGCCTCGGAAAAGGCATCTCGACGTCCCCTGAAGAACACAACTTGTGTTTGGAGCACAGTGGAACGTTCACAAACCGGTCGGCAGAGACGGGCAAAGAAAGCACAGTTGGCTTGTGGCTTTCAAGTGCTTCCGAAAAAAAAGCAATATAAGCAGCATTCCACGCAATTAAAGAGCCACTGTTGTATCCTATTCGTCAACTACACCGGGCAAAGCAACCACGAGAGCTAAATGAAAGATGAGCCTGGAAATGAATAGCCACATCCCGCTGGGTGAGGAAGCACGATGGAAAATAGAGACAGAAAGAAGCAATAGGCCCCCCGCAAAAATAAAGTACAAAAACTAAAATCCCATTTAGCCTCTAATGGTAAGTAGCTGCGGGGGAGAAGGGCCACGTCTACAGCATGCGGGGTGTGTGTGTGTGTGACAGGGCTGCCAAGCTACGTGGGGCGATGTGGGGTCACTGCAGCCCAGTGCATGGGTTAGGGGTGGAGTTAGCCATGGGGTTAGTGTTATTGTTGATGAACACAGAGACACACAGTTTAGACCTCTCCAGCCCTATATGCTGGGGGGGGGGGGGGGGGAGGGGCTACGCACCAAAAGGGGTGACTAATGGAATGTGGGCAGCGAGTGCGGTTGTCGTGGGGTCCCAGGAAGTGATAGCGGCAAAGTGTTGTCCTGGTCATTGGGTGGCAGCACAGGCAGAAAAGAAGGTTGGGTTGAAGGTTAAAGAGAGGGAGTGCACAGCAGCCCACATGTAGCACTGCACAGCAGCCACACAAGTCAACCTTCAGGTAAAAACAAGGCGTCCTCTTTGAATAGAGAGGTGGTGCGGCGCTAATCGAGGGGGGAGTTGCTTACGGTATCATTAGTCTTGCCGATGTTAATGAAGGCTATGGATCTTTCCATCCAGTCCAATTAAAATTAGTTCATTTATATTTGGCAATTTAATTGGTTGTCATTTCTGTAATTGAGCTCTGGTCCAGGCCATGCTAATTGTCTCCATAACAAGCTGAGCGGGAGCTCATTATCTTCCTATGAAACAAGTGGCGGTCGCCTTGTTTACTTCATCTCTCGTTAGAGGAAGCGCACTGCCTCTAGGTACCACTTCTGGTTTTTAACTCAACTTTAGAAAATTACTACAAATATGGTATGGCTAGCCCTTTCACTGGCAATGCCAGGCATATGTTGCACATCTGTTTGCATGGCGCCCAGACACCAATGATTCAGAGAGGCGGTTTGAGGCCACGAAGCATCAGGTCTGGTGAATGGTCATGAACAAAGTGGGAAGAAGGCTTACAGCTTCAGAGTACCGAAGGAAATGTTGAACGATTTGGAGGGAAGCCTTCAATAAACCAGTAGAAAGAAAGCCACTTGTGTTTGCCTGTGCTACGAGGGAGTTATAATATTAGTATATCGATTATAGTTTGATTTCCTACATCCATTTTCAATTATTAGTTACACTTACAAGAATTACGAACACATGGTTTCATTATCAGTTCTGACGGAATACAAACGTTAACTCTGCATCCTCACCTCCTAAAACCAAACCTAGCTTTTCAATTTCAACCACACTGGAACTCGGAGATGGGAAGTGGCACCCTCTGAGTCACAAACTGCCCAGTTCCCCCTCTTCAACCCAGCGGCGCCACGCCAAAACCTCCAGGAGGCGTACCTATGGGCAGTCGGTTCTTCTTGTTGGCGGGGGTGGTGGCTGGGGAGAGCTGGGGCGTGTTGGAGGGGGTGATCTCCAGGCTGTTGCTCTTCACGGCGCGGGACATGGGCACGGTGGCCACCAGGGTCTCCAGGACGGCGTGCTCCTCCTCCCGCAGCTGGTCCCCCGCCGTCACGCTCCGCACAAAGTCCACCTGCGGAGGCCGGGGACAGGGTCCACGGTTCGCTTTTAGTCAACGGTCAACAGGTCAAATCGATCTGCCGTTGGCTGGGGGCAGGCGTTCGTTTTGGACCCTGGTTGTGAACGTAACGATGATGGTAGAAATAATGTTTCAACGTGGCCACGTGACGGTTTCATCATCAAATCGAATGATTTGTTCATCCTTAGAAAACCTGACAAGACGGGTTTTGGGCTCGTCTGCACTGGAATGTAAACGGTCACCGTTTCAAAACACACTACAGTAAACCCGCCAGTCCAGAGCTACTCATGACATGTAGGCAATATCTAATCCCAAACATTTATCATTAGTTAGTGTCCTTGGCTAGCAAACCGTCGAATCAGCAGCTTACCAGAGTCAGCAGCTGACCATGAGTCATATAAAACACAGTCCTGCTGAGGCCCTCTAGAAGGTTCATCGACGACATGGGCGGGGTCTCCGCCGCTCTTCCACCAATCACCACGTCCAGAAAGGCAGCCACGCAACTCTGCTGAGACAAAACCCAGCATGGTTTTATAATAACACACACACACACAATACAGCGGAAGGTATTGGCTGCAAGGCGCTCACCTTGTCGAATTTGGACAGGGTGCTTTTCCTCCTGGGGTCGCCGTCATTGTCCGCCATCGCCAGTTGCTGCAAAAGTTGTCCTACCTGCGCAGCGGTAAACGGGACACAAACAACACGGTGTTACGTTGCGTCGACGCGCCGACCGCGAGCCCATGCCCGAGCTCCGTGCTCCGACCCTGACCTGCATGAGGTTGAAGCGGGCCACTTCGTTGATGGGCGCGTCCGAGATGATGCCGTACTGCTCCGGGTTGACGATGGCCGGGCAGATGAAGCAGGTGAGCAGCAGGTCCGTGCACATGGTGCGCACCTCGCCCACCTCCGTGCGCTCCACGCACGACAGCGTCTTGTACATCTGCGACACGATCCAGCGCAGGCTGTGCGGGAAGCAGTAGGTGTTCTGCTTCAGGTAGCCGATGAACTTGTTCACCAGGGCCACCAGCTTGGCCTCGTTGGCGTCCACCGCCGCCTGCACCCGCTGCCGGTAGCCCTCCGAGCCCTTCTCCCCGAAGCGCTCCTGCTGGGCGGGCGTGAGGCGCTCCGTCACCTTGGCCGGGTCCGTCTCCAGGTGGTCCTCGTCCTCCACCAGCAGCTGCATGATGGGCTCGTGGAGGGTGGCGGTGAGGAAGAGCTTGGCTGAGAACAGGCCCTCTGAGAAGAGCTTGAAGAGGACGCTGAAGGCACAGTTGCCGCGCCGCAGCAGCCGCCGCGGGTTGTCGCTCTCCTTCAGCTCAAACTCCACCAGGTACCGCAGCACCTGCAGGGACAGCCACGGGGGAGACACGGCGCACATGATGACCGTCTCACTGAGTCTGGGGGGGGGGGGGGGGACGGGATGCACTGAACGCTACTTCTGATAGTGCTGCCATTCCTGCGCTTTGTTACGTCAAAGAGTAAAGGTGACGTTGAGCGTTTAATCATTTAGCTTATCAATGTAGCTAGCTAAGCTAGCTGGTCTATAAGGCCTCGGGAGGTTTTACGCTTCATAGATAGACATAGATATTACATTTTACCCGGAATAAAATATGTTCCACATAATAGAAAGCGATGGGTGAATCAATGTACTTTTGATTAATTTGACACAGTAAGGGCGTCTGACCTGCAGCAGGTAGCTCTCATCCTCCTGCATGATACAGTTGCCATAGAGGGAGGTGAAGACGGTGTGGATGACCCCCTGGCTGTGATCCTGGTTCTGCCTCTCTCCGGCCACCAGGCACTGGGCCACCAGCCTCGGGTTCTCCCTCAACTTGGCCAGGAATTCGCCGTAGATGCTCTCCTGGAAGCCCAGCGTCTTGTAACCGTCGACAAACTGCGTGTCCTCCAGCACCTTGGCGTGTTGGCAGCATTCGGACGGCGAGGCCTCGGCGCTGTGGAACCAGGGCCTTTGATTAACGGTGCCGCAGGCTCAGTGGAGGGCTTGGCAGGGTGGTCTGCACAGAGATGCTTTCTAATGCTAGCCAAGGCTAGTAAACGGTAGTTATAAAGGCCGCAGTGGTGCGGCCCGTTATGGGATCCAAGGGCTTACCCTGACTCTGCGGTTTGTGGTGCAACGAGAACCAGTGGAGTAACAACACCCATGAGTATGCATAGAGGCCACCAAGATTTTAATACCAATACCATTGTTTCATATCTAGCAACACAAGGGCTCGGTTACACTTTCAGGGCGTCTTTTATCACCCGGTCCCGCCAGGACTCGTTTAATGTCAAGTCTGGACAGTGTCAAGTCGGCTATTGTTCACGTTGTTATCCGACGAGCTAGACAACATCCCAAGGTGTTCAGGCTTGCATTCTGATGCGATTGGATAGGTGTGTCGACAGCATTCTGGCCACAATGTCGGGCAGACTGCCGGAATGCGTTGTTAAAAATCCCGCCGCATGCAAATACAGAGCCCGCCGGGATTCTCCCAGTATGCATGGTATGCTTAATGCTACTACCAATATTTTGCAGCGGGATGTCGCTCTAAGGGCGGTATGTTCCCACCAGTGCCGGCTGCGTTCTCGGACCCACACCACTCTCTCCACAGGAACCCAAGTAGCACTCTGTAATGTACTGCGTACGTCGAGTGCTCGCGCCCACACCGCTTGCCTCCTCAATAAGGGCTTCTCGTCAACCCGGTGCCACGTCAGGCCATTTATTTTACCAGGAAGGTCCCGTTCAAGTGTGGCCGTCAGACCTGTGCTGGTTCGATCCCAGTCTAACCAGCAGTTACCCTTTAAGGTCATTCTGGTGCCACAGTGTAACTTCACACAAAACAGATTTGTTCTATGGCACATTGTGAAAGCTTGAAACTCTTATCTTTTGACAACCCCTTGTGTTTCAAGACAAACAAAAGGCACCGGTCTCTTGTAAGACTGAATTATTGAACGATTTAACAATGTATGAAAACATCAACACTTAACGTTACTGCACTGTAATGTCAAAATCTGATTCCCCATTTGACAGCATTGATCAGAGATTAAAATGTGGTATCAGACATTTCTTAAAAGGGGAAGTTGAAAATAAAAAGGTTGTGTTCAACCACTCTCTCAGCAGATACACTGATACTTTATCATCTTCTAGCCAGTACCAGTATCGGTTCCGTAGAAAATCCAAAAATGAGAGGCATGCTAACTATGTCAGGAATAGCATTGACTTAATGTGTATAAGTGTGTTATGACTATTTTGACAGACTTTTTTTTGCAAGTGCCCTTGGTCTCTTCATTTATCCACAAGAAAATGTCATTAAGTTTAATTAATTAAGACCTAGTTTCTCTTTATTTAATCAAATGAAATAGTATGACACTATTATAAATTCTCAACCATTGAAACAAAGAAACCATTTCGTCAACTTTGGTCACCGATAAGCTGATCCCTGGCATCTACCTCTTAAAGTGATCATCAGCCCTGTATCTGTTTGACTAAGTCCCTAATCCCCCCCGCCCCCTGCCCCCCGCCCGTAGATAACCCTCCGGTAGTGAAAGAAGAAGTGAAACCAACCTGGTGAGGATGAGCCGGTCGAGGTTGATCCTCTGTTGCTTGGCTATCCAGGCGGCGCGATACAGCCTCTCGGCCGTCTTCAGCACGTCCCCGTTCAGCCGCTGGATCAGCTGCTTCTCAGAGGCCACGTACAGCCGCTCCTGCTTCAGGTGGTGGGCCAGGGTGTGGATGTCTGGCTTCACCATCTTCCCAGGTTTAGGAGGGCACAGAGGCTGAAAGCTAGACCCAGGGAGGACCGCAAGAGGCTGGTTAGATGGGTCATGTGGAAGGCTAGGGGGAACAGCAGTAATGGGAGGTACCAGCACCAATGGTAACCTTCAACTTCAAGCAAAAAAAAAAACGTTCCCTATTATTTATAGTAGGAAAATAATCTTTGTAGCAAGAAACAAAAGCACCACAATGCCTCAGAAATAAGCTATGCACGGCGTTAAGACAACATAGCAGTCCTATTCCGTTTATAATATCAAGTTGTTTGTCCTTACTGTCTATACAGTTAACAAAAAAATGGTTTGGTAAGAAAGGTTTTTCTTTAATAGACTATAGCACTATTTAACTTGAAGACTTCAGAGGGGCAAACAGGAAAATGTATATTTTCCTGTTCAAGATTCCTGGCAGATTCCTAACTCACACTTACATCATACAGAAAAGGGTGCACTCAGCGTGCTTTAGCAGGCACTCCGACATGTCAACAATACCAAAGGCCTCACTCCCTCTAGCATTCTTTCCAACAAAGCCAAGGGTGTCTCTGAACACGCCTGAATATGCAAATCATGTTTCTCCTTTCACAAAACACACAGCAAATTACATAAAACCAGACTGAAATGCATGAAATTTCAATGATTCCCCAAAGAATGTGACACAAAAAAGGCCTCTTCGTGGTTGGCTGCTAGGCAAGACCAGCAAACTAGACCATGGCGTTGGGACTCTGGGACTGCAATTGGACAGACAACTGCTCCACAAACACAACATCACAGTTGATATGCATGAGAAATGGAATAGGTTTTTACAGATTTGATACAGGGGCTGTTTAAGTGATTGTGTATCAAGCTTACGTTCAAGATGAGAATGTCTGTATAATAGTTGTGTATAGATGGTCAACCGTCTACAATCAGCGAGTGTTGACTGAAATATCCAATCAATAAATTGACAGACAGATAAAGGAGTGTCAAGACATTGCTTTTGTTGTTATCATAAGAACTGGGCTCCCAGGTGCAGTGACAAGCAGTGAGATCACTTGCAAGGATGCACACGCAAGTTATTAGAAAAAGCACATTCTTTACGAGACTGAAAAGACTGAAACAAAACTGAAACAACAAAACCAAGAAGCCAACAATTCTGCTTTGGTGTCCAAAACCTTTCAGGTGCCTGTTAAAATAGGCACTTATGTTATGTGTTGTCAGCCAGCGAGTCAGTCACAGGAGTACTAGTAGAGGAACTCTAAAGCAGAAGAGAAAATAAGCTAACCCAAACCTTGGTGTGGAAAACTGGGCTCTTTGCACTGTGTGATAGTGGTGATAGCCTGATTGTATCAGTTTCAGAACACAGAAATGAGATCATACAAAACAAATCACAGCCTAGATTAGACCATTAGGACAAATGGGGTCAAATATTATATGCTAAAGCAAAATTAATTAAATATTAATTTGCAGTATGGAAACGATTTCATTATTTAGTACTATTTCCCTTTAATCCAAACTACCTTTTCACTTTAAGTGAGAGGGTTGGGCAAGTATGCTTTTACTGGTACATTGAGGAAAGTGGGGCTAAGTACCTCCTGGTTGCGAGTCAAACACCCAGGTCACTACGCTATACTGCCCCCTATCATCATGAAAAACAGCATCTGCCAGTGCACAGCACATAACATTACAAAAGATAGATGTTAATGCAATATGAAGGGATTTTTTAAAGGATAGCAAAATGGCAACCCAGCATTATGTATAGCTAATGCTGCACTTGAGTGCAGAGATTCTTCTATATTATCAGCAGGTTGAAATAATCAGCTGTCTCAAATGATTGTGGGAGTTGAACCATACATCAACACTTGTACTAGGACTGCATGATTGTATCCAAGATTTTTATTCGTCATTTCCTTCTCTTTTTCTGTCTCTTGAAGAAAATGATTTAGGCATACCATTTTTTAAATGCATTAGGAGACAAAACACGACATTTGCATTTCCACATGATCAATGCAAAACAAGCACATGACGCAAGTCACCTTTACCTCACTCCATCCACAAGAGTAAAATATTACCAAATATTCTGATATGAACGTGACTATTTACTAAAACCCTTGCCAACGCTAATTATTGAATTCCCACTACGGGATTTTTGTCTTAGCAATGGAAAAGCTACGGTTGACTGTGTTTCATTGTGCGTGTCAAACTCCTGAAAATATCTAGAAAAATCTCTGCTTGGACACAAATCGTAGTTTAAAGAGCAAGCTTGGACAAAACTGCTTAGAATGGCTTAATATAGCTGGCAATATTAGTAGAAGCCTGGAGTTTATTATGCAACCATTATGTGGGAGCCAGAACGGTGTTTTAAAGTAGTAAGGGTGGCACTATGTTTTGGGGTCCTTGGACTGGTCTTGTTTAACACAAATGGCAACATGGGTCTAAATCTTAAATCCCCTCTGAGGTTACCTTGTTGAATGCATTGTTCATCAGCTGTTAATCTGACCACCACAACGAGTTGAACACATTGTTCAGCAAAAAGCATCCATACAAAAATTAAAATAAAACAATTGCTGATGCTTGTCATAGTTGCAGAAGTCATACTCACATACAGCAGGGTTATCAGCTAAAGGAGACAGCACTTAGTTGAATAACAAACCCGAGGCTAATCTCTTTAAAGAACAACAGAAAGAGTAAGTCATTTGAGGGTCTCTGAACGATTCAGTGCCTAAAGCAAAGTCCAGAATGTTAAAGAAAAAGGAAATACGACACAGCCAGGACTGGGTCTTAGGACCATTTTGCAGACCAAGGCTAAAGCACTGAGAGGTCCACCATGTTCTCACCCACGGTTCAGCACCTTCATGCACATTCCAGGACAAGTACCTGTAGCATCGGTCACCGGTTGACCGTGTAGAAAAGGCCGAGCTCCACAACTTACGGAGGAAACCACACGTTTCTGCTTGTGTCCTAACGTTGAATGATCCGAGTTGCACAAACACCGAGACACCTTGCGCAGACCAGAACAATCTGCGTATTTTATGTTAGTATTTGGTGTGCGTACTTTTCTTTTTTTCTTTTTCTTTTTTTTTCTTTTTAAATTGTATTCATTCAAGACGCCTGTACGTGTTTAGTCCCCTGAATGGAAAGGAAGGTGAGCACAGCGCAAGCTGAACCAGTGGACTTCGTTTTTCCATCGGATAGCTTTAAGAGCTAACGCCGAGCTTGCAGCCATTCCGGAGAAGATCAGATAAAACGACACAAGTAACGGAACGCCCTGCAAATGGACGCCGCTCTGTAGCTTGGTAAGCCCCGTGAACACGGCTGGTGCTGAGGCGGAGGGACTCGATCGCTCCAGCGGCTCACCTGAAATAAACCATGCTAACCCTAACCAAGTCGACGCTCGCTAACAGACACTAGCCAAAACAAGACATGCTAGCTCCACTAGCTTAGCTCTAGAAGCCCGTGGTGAATGAACAAAAGTCATTCTTACTCAAACATTACACCGCGAATTCAGCAACATACCTAGTTAAGTAAGGTGTTGTACAACCCCGCAATTTCTCCAAAGAACGCTGTTTACTTTATCCCGAAGGAGTTACCGAGCCGATCGACCACACTGACTTCTGCAGTGTCGAAAAGCGCTGGCTGTCATTCGCTGTCATCATCACGAGGAGACCCGCGCAACTCGCATGCGCACGGACAACCACCCGACTGAGGATTCTGGGATTTGTGGTTGTAGGTGTTTCTCAAATAGTGACACAGGGCCCCGTTTTTACCATCAAGGTCAAATTATGCAATGTATTTATTGCAAGAAAATGAGACTTTGGGAGAGGCATGGGTAGTGTTGAATGTGTGTCTATGGTTGTCCAAATGTTTGTTTTTTCATAAGATAAGATAAGACATTTAAAGAGCCACATGTTGGATGACAAGACAATCATTAATAGAGATATGTCTGTATTGAGAATGTGTATATGTGATTCACGTACAAATGCATTTAACAATTCAGACACATCTGTATTTGTATACAGTGTTTAGTTAAAATGATTACATAATCTAATGCTCTTAACAGTTTTTTCCTTAACAGCATATGACACTAAGTTACCATATTGAATAGATATATTAAGTCAGCTGCTAAAATTTTACAAAGAAACGTTTCAAAGGTGAAAATAAGATTTACGATGAGTATACTATGCATACATTTAAGTATATTCACATTTTGATATTTTTTCAGTTCATATGTTCATATTTGCTAACGCTTGCTGGATCATGGTCCTTACTCATGTGGCTGCAGAAGATGGAGTGGTTTAATAATTCCCGCCTCATGTCTCCCAGGGCGAAGAGGCCTTATGAACCCTGAACACAAAGACCTCTTTAAGAAGAGGTAGAGCAGATTACCCCACTGGAACTTCTTACATGGGCCAGGCTGGGACCTGCCAGCGGACAAGGTCTCGTTTAGACTGATCTTGTACCCAGGTGGGTGGCCAGTGGCCAGCCAGCTTCACCTGACATGGCTGAAATGATCAAATGGGATCGCTTTCCTCATTTAGGACTCAACATCTTCAAGGGTTGAAGTCTGTCATTTAAATAGCTGGGAAGGCTTTATTTAAATCCAACCAGACACGCATATTTACTGCGTAGTCACTGTACTATTTATTCATAAACAAGACACTTTTATCTGAAGCGACTTACAGTACACATAATGTAGGAGCAAGTAGGGTTAGTAATCTTGCTCAAGGATGCCTGATGGTAGTTTATGGACTGACAGTATATATACTATTATTTCTACTTAAAATAAAGAATGACCCTCACTAATGATCTAATACAGGAAACATATCCCTGTAGTTTATGCTGATCTTATGCACATGTTAAAAATGTATATGTAACTCTCTATTTTCTAAGATACCATAGTTACAGTTAAAGCACAGATCATAGTTGTAATATGTAATTCCGATGAATAAAAAGCGTTGAATTAATATTTTGTTAGATGTGTGACTGCCCATTTGCACATAGTATTAATTCCTTTAATCTGTGAAGGGATTTGAAAAATGTGAATCTTACATTGAGCTAATAATGAGAATTTCTCATTTGGTAACGCATCTGTTTTCAAGTAATGAAGTAATAAAAAGACACTTCTGTGGAAATATGTCCTTGTGCCGTCAGAAACTAGGACTGTCGACTTTGCTTGATTTTACAATAGTTGTATCTTCTTAACTCCACAAGATATTGGGGAAAGTAAACGGCGTTAAACCAGTTTCATGGACCTGTTCAATTGAACGACAGGTCTGGGTCGTACATCTAGCGTACCCTTTTGTAAACAAATATAGATACATTAATGTTTACATTTAAAGATGTCAATGTCAATACATATGTTAACATTCGGTTACATTTAAAAAAAAAGAACAATCCCAAAGCATTGTGATGGCTTGACACCAAAAATCCTCGGAAGCAATAGCACCATTTCACCACTAGGCTGTACTCAAACACCGTGCAAATAATCAGATTCATCCAGATGCATGGGGGGTTGGACTGCATTTAATGACTCTCTTGGGGGAATTGGTTTTTACAAGAGCGAGATGCACACGTTTGTATTCCAAAATAATTAAACGATTGACTTAATCATCCAGACAACGCTGTATATACTGTGATTCGTTTAAGTGTTATAACGGATAAGATAAGTTATAGCCTACGTTCACTACCAATAGTAACACAAATGGGTTGTAGTATATTGAACAAATGTGAATATAGCCTACTCAATCTAATGCATGAATATTGCAATATACGCTATTGGACTATAGACTATAGACTATTGGGGAGGGGGACTCTGGATTTTCAGAATCCTTTTGTGAAAGTTTCAGAATAAGGGACATTTTATTTGAATGCATATTTAAAGTATCATGGATGTAACTGTATTGTAATGACCACCACCTACCTATGGTAGAGAACAGAGAAACACAAACTGATGGCAAGTCTCTGAATTCCATTTATTTGTATTATTATTATTATATATATGGGTTATAAACATCACAAAATAGAGGGGAAGGTTTTGCACATAGATAAATATTGAAGAAAAGGAGCAACCGTAAATTCAAGCTTAACCATGGAAATAATCACAATATCAATCTTGTTTAAGGGAACTGCAGGTACATTAGAAACATTCATATTCTATGATTTACATTTTAGTGCAAAGTCGTTGAAGCACCTCGCTTTAAGGAATTTCTCAACGTCTTTAATAAAATAGCATTTTTCCTAGCATATGATTATGTTGCTCTTTTTAGTTTTTCTTATTTGTATTGCATATGGTTTAGAACTTTGTTATAACGTAATTATAAGGAATCAAGTTCACACATTTCAATATATAATATAGATACTTTGTTTCCAAGGATCAAATGAAAATATATTATCAACGTAATTATTTGAATATTAGCTTTACTGATATTAAAATACCTGAATATAAATAGCATGCTTTGAGCAAAATAATTATCCATTTCCAATGGTTGATCATAACCCTAAGCCAAGAGCAGTCAAGATTTAAGAGCTAGCTAATACATTGCTTTGTGTCAATACAAATAAATCGGACTAAAGGCCACTTTCAAACTAAGTGAGATACACAAGAATGACATTAATTCTGGTCAGGTGATCAAAAATGTCCAACCAAAATTGTGTAGGAAAATAAACTGGCTGGTCTTGATTGTATTCCTTTTTTACTATTTAACCAAAAAACTAAAATTGCAATAAGATAAATAATAACGTACACAAATATATTTTCGAGATAATATCTAAATAGCCTATTACTGAACCGTTGCAATATTACAGCCACTGTAACAAGGTACAATTATACGTTTTGGATACACCATTCGATAGAGAGAAAACAATAGACAGTGACTGCAGCAATATAAATGTGCCGTGCCTCAATTAGCTTATACATAATGTGTGCTTCATACAATAGCACCCAAGACACATAATATACATGTTTAGATCTTTGAACGCCTCAGTTATCAGATCTAAAATATTTCAGTCAACATGCAAGCTAAAAACTCTTTCAGTGCTACAGGTTCAAAACAAAGCAAATGCAGCATGTTGTGTCAATTGTTTAAATTTGTGTTCTCTGGTTGTTTTTGATGAGAAACATGGGGAGCAACTGGTCTGTAACCATCAAAACTATTGGTATTATCCACAGTATGTACACAAAGTGAATCTGACATCTTGAGCATACTTTATAGCATCATATAAAGTATAGTATTAAGCTATATAATATCATCTAGAAGATTGGGGCTTCCCACCCAGTCGAGAGTCCTGGGCTCAGATGCCGCCATGATCATACACATGAACTGTCTTCCTGTTCTCTTATCGATGGGGTAAATAGTGGTGGGTGTGAACCTCTTGTTGCTTTCCACAAACTCACAGAGCTGGGTGTAGATCTTGGGATACTCGTGGCGAAGGAACACTCCTCTGGTCCTGAGCTTACGCTGGATGTTGACAAAGCACACCTCTCTTGCCTTTCTCCCCTCCTCCCCCTCCTGATCAATGTCAGGTGTGCCTGGGGGAGGGGTGAGAATGAGGGTCTCCATCTCGCTGTCCTTTTTGAATAGCTTTTTGTCCGGACTGGAGGAAGCCAAGGACACCTTTGCATATTTACGAACTGTCGGAGCTTGAACCCTGGGTGACGGTACTTTGGGCGTGAGTTCACCCACGGCTATCGAAACGTTCAGAAGGAAACATTCATTGGGGTCATACTCGTTGCCTGCATGCTGCAGTTCCTTGCAGTACTCTCCAAGGTTGTCCTCGAAGCCGTCCAGCTCTCTGAGGGACAGATATGTCGGGGACATGAGAAGACACTCCAGCCCGACCTGGAGGAAGTTGTCAGCCGTCCCTGGATTAGCGAAACCCAGGAAGAGGACACCTCTGCCGCGGGAAAGGTAGCCCGCCTTGGCGAGGCGAGAAAAGGCTTTATGGATCTCGGCGCTCTCTCTGCAGAACTTCAGCATGTGGCGACACATGCTGCTGATGCGACCGTACAAACAGTTCCCTTTATGAGTCTCCCAATCGTCCCTGCGGCAGTTCCGTGAGCAATAAAACGTGTAGCAGCTGTGGCATGATTTGAAGTACAGGCAAGCGTTGAACAGAGTCTCTATCCGCTTGCAGTTCTTGTTTGTGCAAACCATTGTGTCGTTGTCGTCATCTGTGCTGTGGTCTGGAGAACATCCGTCTCCGCTCCTCTGCAAGCCATCACAGCCACTGTCAGGGTCTTTCACCGTGTCTGGGCTGGATTTACTGGATGGGAGCTGTGCGTTAAGGAATCCTAGGTTCTCAAGACCGGACGATTCTCTGTCTTTTTCATCATCTTCACTGATCAATTGTTTAAGCTGGTCCAGAAGTCCTTCGCTTGACTTACCGCTGGTCGGGGGTTTGTAGTCAACCACGAGGTCAGCTAACAGCTCGTCCAATTGTTCAAGACTCTGCTGAAGAGAAAGATTATTGGGTTTAAAGTCTTTGGTCATTTCTGCTGTGTTAGAGGGCTCTTCTAGATGACTTGTTCTTCTAGATGAAGCTTCTCGTGCCTTCTCGTTGTCTGATTCCCAGCTAACGGAGTGAATGTCCCGCAGTTTTCTGTTGCACCCCCGTATGTCATTGTCTGTTATAGTGATCTCTGGGGTGACAAACCAGAGCCCACTCTTTGCGTTCTTCCAAGGATTGCTGGAACCCCTATCCAAGGAGTTTTCTGAGAGGGACAGGGCAGCGTAGCGCTTAGGGGAACTGGACAGGTTAAGAATCACAGGCTGAGCAGTTACACTGGAGGGGGCCGGGCGCCTTCCCTGGTAAAACAGGTTCTCGTAGCTGCGTCCCCGGGGCACCGAGTGCTCCCGGCTTCTTTCGTAGCGGGGATTCAGAAGGTTGTCCCAAGACTTGGAGTGATTTTTCACCTCAACACCAAGCCTAGTCGGCTCCATGCAGCCGTTGGCAAACCAGGGTTCTTGCCTTACTCTCGGTGGTGTGTGCACGAAGGACTGGTTGGAGTAAGAAGATATACTGGAGCGATACAAGTCATCGGAATAAGACTGGGGGATCCGCGGTTGTCGTCGGCCCTCTGTGTAGTACGGCCTTGTTGGGGCGTATTGTTCGGTGGGCGGGCTAAACGGTTTTGAATAAATAACCCTGGAGCCGTTCATGTTATATGGACCCCTGTGATCATCTTCGTAGTAATGTCTGGATAGGGGTGTTTGAGAAAAGTAGGATCCCGCCTCACTGGTGGAGTAGGGTCTGCCATAGACCGTCTGCATCGGCTCCCTGAGAGAAGGATGTTCTGTGTAATAGGGCCTGACTGGAAGGGTGTGCGCCAGGCGAGTCCTTGGATCATACTGACTGGTCATAGTGCTGCCATGGCTGGTAAGACTCGCTTGATCATCCTGAAAGTATGGTCTCGCATATGGATGAACCGGGTATCTGACCGGGTCCTCTGTATAGAAAAACTTTGTGGGTATGTTAGGGTTAGAGTACGCTCGTTGCTCTCTACTTAGATATGTTAATGTCGGGGATTGCATTCTGTGCGGGTCTAGATGCTGATATGAGATAGGGGACATGCTGGTGGTAAAAGGGTGGAACGCTGGTCTGAAATCCCCACTGTAACACTCGCTAGGAGTGGGCGTTGGCGAGGAGGCAAATTGGCGGGGTACATACAAGCCTCTGCTACTGCTGGAATGGGAATACCTCTGATAGGGTTGCTCAGGCCTCAAACTGGGAACCTGCCAGGCTGTGTGCTGTAGGACAGCCGCGTCCGGCTTAATGTCCACGCGGCACTTGACATGGGGAGTTAGGGCTGGTTTATCCGGTTTCTGCTCCTCAAAACAGTCCGAGACGTAGAGGGGAGAGTGAGGCTGCAGTTTGATGGGGTGGACGTCATTCAAATAGGCCCGGTTGCTAGAATAGGACTCGCGGTGAGCATCGACCGTCCTCACAGGGTCCGACACCGCGCGAGGAATGTCCCTCCTCTTCCTGGCTCCCGGGGGGGATACAGAGATGGGCACCGGCTTGAGTGTAGGCTTCAAGCGAGGGGCACTTTTAGACCGGGTCTTCTTCTTGGAACCGGACCACGTGAGGTGGCTGGTGGCATCCTGGCTGACGTGCTGCTGGATTTTTCTGGCGTTGAACAGGTCGGGGGATGAGAAGCGAAGGTGCACCGGTTGGTCGAGGCCGTTCCACATGACATCCTTGCCCAGTGTCTGATGCCCTGCCGTCGTGTACGGATACTCCATGGACGACGAGACGCACTTTGGGTCATCAAGTGACTCCATAAAGTCAAAACTGCGGCAGTGCCTTTTGTTAATGATTTCAGGTTTGTCAATCATTTGTAGGTCACATTGCTGGGGAGAACGGAGAGAAATGGAGCGCCCAGTGATGGGGTTTGAGGGTATGATGTCCTGATATAGAGTGGATACCAGTATATCAGGTGGGTGTGTCCGTGTCATCCTTAAGACACTCCCCTAGGCTTCATGCAGTGTGATTCAAGATCAACACAGCCTGTGAAAAGAAGGAAATAGGTTAGCAGTCATATTTATAAACCACAGTTGAAGCAAAGCAATAATGTAGCGTGATCTGTGGCAACCTTGTCACATTGTCATCAAATATGTACCTTGAAGGCTCATGAATAAACCATTTTTATTGTTATTCATCTGAATACCTCTGGAGTTAAGTGGATCAAAAATCTAAATGTTTTAAATGAATTACTAACCACTTGTGCAGTGGCTTCAATCTATAACAGTTAAAGTTGCACCATCCTTGGTATATTTCAAATGATTAGTCGATGAATATTGTTATTGTCAATTGCTAGACTTATTTGTACTGATTGTTGATAAGGGTTTAACACCAAATGTACCAACTAACACTATTCCAAATATGTAGGGCTTCTTATCGTTGCTTAATTTGTCATATAATAGAATCCTCACACACACAGACACACACACAATCTTAAATCACACACACAATCTTAAATCACACACACGACACAATCACATGAGCACAGTCATCACTCACATACAGACACAAACACACCATCATCAATCAGCCAACCACACACACACACACACACACACACACACACACACACACATTTGAACATGCATGCTACCAACATAACACCCACGCACACAACCATAAAGCAGATAATCATGCAACAACACACACATACACTTCAATGGGTCCACCACCAACAGGACACACATAAAACCTTCTTGGCACTCACTCAGGAACTAACCCTGAGTTACCATCTGTTCTTTTGTATGAGGAAAAACTGACCAACCAAGTCCCTGACATGTACCCCCCCCCCCCCCCCCCACACACACACACACACACACACACACACACAACAATTTGCAATGATTAAAATGTAATGTGTGTGGTATTGTTTTTATATTTGTTGCTGCTAAAATACATTTTTAGGGTTCTTGTTTTTACATACGTTTATGTTTTTTTACACTCTGGCTCGTATAGGTAGGCCAATCATCCTGCACATTCTTGAGTCCAACTACAATTTTTTCATATTTCATGATATAGGCCCTATTAGGCTTCAGTGAAACGCGCACAGTTTGTTGAAATTACGCCACATCATGATGATGGTGCTGCGAAAAAATCTATTTAAGGCATGTTGTAAAGTAGGTCTACGCAGGGTGCTTGCAACTCAAATCGCCGTCTTCTACTGAAGTTGGAGAGAGGCTTTTCTTTCCCCCTGATGGCCCAAATGCCATACAACTCTGTCGCCTAGTAACGAGCGCAAAGCAACGAAACATCCGAGTATCTGCAGTATCTAACAATAACCACAGCTAGATTCGTCCAAATGGAGGAGTATTAACTCTCGTACTGCCAATTTGAGCCTGCGTTACGAGGCTGCAATGTTGATCTGCACACCCCGCTGAGCAAATTCAATAAACCTAGGTCCTATTTGCAAATCTCAACATTGCAATGTCCCGGTACACACATGAAGTCTAACGTAATACAAACTCGCCACGATGAGAGGCGAAGAGGCGAGGCTATTCTTATTTTTTTTTATCTTGCTCAATCTTGTGCACTTCAGCAGCCCTTTTTATTTTGTTGTTGCAGCGCGGTGGCCCCCTCCATCCTCCGAGCTTGACCTAACGTCTTTGAGCCCCGATGACGTCGTTACAAAAGAAGCCCATGGCACGTCTTACAAATAAAATGCCGCAACGACAATGAGAAATAGTTAACTTTTGAATCATACGATAAGATGAAAATGAGCACACAAAAAAAGGCCCTACCGTTTCATAAGAGCCCTGATCCGATGGACTGCCTGTGATCTGGGATTTCTACGATGCACGGCTGTGTGAGGTTGTAGTGGTCAGCCGTCCGCACCTGCAGTTATTCGCGTTGAAGAGCCATAACGGCGTCCTCCATCACCGTGAACGTGTTCTCCTCCAGATCTCTGGTCGGAAGCTGACTCCTCTCTTCTGGCGGTGTCATCTGGGTTGAGAGAGGAGGTGTGTCTGAGCCTGCGCTTGTGGACGTGTAATAATTCATGCGCGCGTGCATGTACCGTAGGCGTGGTGCGTGCGCCTGTTTTTAATGGGGGTGGGGGAGGCTGGAGAGGGAGTGGAAAAGGGGATACAGGCGGTTCAGTCGAGAAGAAGCAGCAGCAATGCGGTCTCCTAAACAAGGGTTCAACTGTAGCCTTTTCTTTGCTTGCCTGCCCGCACACAGCTTGTTATTTTCACTGTTGCAGGTGTCCCACTAAATCACGTTTGTTCTAAATGCATTGGTCATTTTTGATGTGTTACTGACTAAGGAATGTATACTTGTTATCCTAAAATCCCAAAACAATCAAACATAATTCCAAGCACAATTAACTATGTATTGATTTAAACATTTGAAGGAGGCTACAAAATAAAATAATTGCAGTAATACAGCCCTTTCATAGAAACTGTGCATGGTCATATGAGCATCACAGTTATGTGTGTGTGCATGTGCATGTGTGCGTGCGTGTGTGTGCGTGCATGCATGGCTGTGTGTGTGTGTGCGCGCATGTGTGCGTGCATGCATGGCTGGCTGTGTGTGTGTGGGTGTGTTTGCGTGTGTGCGTTTGCGTGTGTGTGCGCGTGCGCCATCCGTTAGAGACAGCTCACCACAAGTGACAACACACCGGCTTCAATCCCCCTGCCCGGGACCCGCTCTGACCTGCTGGGACTGGACGACGGGGCCAGCCGGCCTGAAGCAGACCTGTCCTCCAACCGTGTGACTGCAGAGGGAGCAGAACTGCTTGCTCAAGCAGTCTCGCCGTCGCTGGAGATCACAACACAGACTGGAAGGATGCATCCAGCAGGACAGATTGTCATCCGCGATGGCAGATCTGCCAACAGCCAGGGGTGTTTCAGTACGGACCACCTCTCTTTTTGATTACAGCCCGCGTCACGTACATTTATTGACGTCAGCCCTCCCTACGAAGAGTAGTCACCATCGGTGGCATGAGACATCGTGTGTGCGCTTCCGTTGACCAGAGTGGGCTCTGTGAATGTGTGTGTGAGTGAGTGAGTGTGTGTGTGTGTGTGTGTGTGTGTGAGTGAGTGTGTGAGTGAGTGAGTGAGTGAGTGAGTGTGTGTGTGAGTGAGTGAGTGAGTGAGTGAGTGAGTGAGTGTGTGCGTGCGTGCGTGCGTGCGTGCGTGAGTGTGAGTGAGTGAGTGAGTGAGTGAGTGAGTGAGTGAGTGCGTGTGTGCGTGCGTGCGTGAGTGTGTGTGTGTGTGTGTGTGTGTGTGTGACTCAACCCTCCTTCAGCAGCATGCATGCATTGGCATCAGGTTATGACAGCTGTCGGTCAGCAGGCTTTGCTTTTTAGCTGTCAGCTGGTTGGCTAGCAGGTGTCTCAGGCACCTCGTCCTGCGGTACAGGGGGAATCGATGGCTTTGTTGATTAGTAAACCCCCCCCCCCCCCCCCTTCCAATTTGACAGGGATCAATCAGATGTATTACACTACAGTCGCTGTGATTTAAACTCAAATGCCCCATTAGGTCTGATGGGACCAAACAAACAGACAGGGGGGCCATATGTTGCTTTACATATACGTTTATATATTTAGATTTACTTCACCTCTATACTGGCAGATATAGTCCGTATGGGATGGGGGGGGTGTTGTAGTTGAGGAATTGTACACATTGGGGACCATTCAGATCCACACACCCAGCAGCATCCTTTTAATGTCCTCCAATAAGGAGCTGGCGGCCGCGTGGAACCGTGTAGCAGAGCCAAAGACGAATCGAACGAATCGAACGGCGCGTTTGGTCTGCGTTCCGCACCAGAATGCGAAAGGAAAAGGTCAGAGGAAAAAGCGCGTGTCACGGGGAAGAATTCCCCAGAGAATCGCGGAACAATGTCTCGTGGCGAATCCGGACCTCTTCGTGACGCATTCCTCAAATGTCCCGGTTGCCTCAAGCCCTTTGACGCATGCCCGCAGTAGAACGCGCGTTTTGGGTTCTTCGCCGTCTTGAACCGCTCGAATCCCCGAAGCCAGAAGAAGTTCCCATCCAAAAGGACAGAGTGGTGGAGTGGTGAGTCTGAGGAATCCACAGGAGATCCGTCCAGGTTTAGCCCACTTCTATCCCGGATTACACCGTCAACCACAAATTTAAATGAAGTAGTGAAAATCTCCTCAGACCATCTCCCCCCCCCCCCCCCCCCCCCCCCCCTCTGTGCGCTACAGCCACAGAGTGTAGGCAGCAAGGCATCACATGTTGCGGTTTGGGTCCAGTCGCTTGGATGGCATTTCCAGCGCATTTCGGATGGCGTCGAAGAAACCCCAGTTTGGCGGTGGATTTGTGTTCCTGGCACGGATTCACGGAGGATCAGAGTGGATTATACACTCAGAAATGTCTAGGGCCTCAAAGGCGAATCAATAACACTCACTCTTCACAACACAGAGTGATTTGCGTGCATTAGCATAGTCTGATCACAATCCAACTCGTGACATAGGTGCCCACTTTATTACGTTATCATTTTCCAAAAATGAAAAAGAAAATAATAACAAAATAACTTTTATTGTGTATTTTAAAGCCCCTTATTATGCAATCAAGGGAATACCAAGTGAAATCAATATCAGCGGCTTGTTTGAGTGGGCATCGTGTGATCCAGGTATGGGTTTTGTAATGCTGGGCTCAGATGAACTCTTGTTCTGATCAGTTCTGTTCAGTCTAATCACTCCTTGATGGAAAGTCATTGACAATATTGACTGAGCTGAATCACCATCATTACATCCCCCTGTTTGATCAAGATGTGAAAAAGCACACAGGCAAAGCATTCCAATCCGCTCAGACAAACACACACACACACACACACACACACACCATCCACACACACACACACACACCATCCACGTAGGAGCGAGCCAAACCATCCGGGAGCTGTATCCATGGCAACCCACTCCGAGCAGGAGCAAAAGACGGCGACTTGATTTCAAAGGGACCCAGGGGTGATGATGTAAAGTGCTGATGGGAGCCCACCGTGGAGACCATAAGCAAGCAGCTACGTCACAGCGAGGTGGAGGGGAGGTGGAGGGGAGGTGGGGTTACAAAGCGAACACGCTGGGGTCTGCAGGGGTGGAGCAGGGGGATGGAGCAGGAGGGTGGAGCAGGAGGGTGGAGCAGGAGGGTGGGTCTGCAGGGGTGGAACAGGAGGGCGGAGCAGGAGGGCGGAGCAGGAGGGTGGAGCAGGAGGGCGGACCAGGAGGGCAGAGCAGGGGGGTGGAGAGGAGGGTGGAGCAGGGGGGTGGAGCAGGGGGGTGGAGCAGGGGGGTGGAGCAGGGGGGGTGGAGCAGGGGGGGTGGAGCAGGGGGGGTGGAGCAGGGGGGTGGAGAGGAGGGTGGAGCAGGGGGGTGGAGCAGGGGGGGTGGAGCAGGGGGGGTGGAGCAGGGGGGTGGAGCAGGGGGGTGGAGCAGGGGGGTGGAGCAGGGGGGTGGAGAGGAGGGTGGAGCAGGGGGGGTGGAGCAGGGGGGGTGGAGCAGGGGGGGTGGAGCAGGGGGGTGGAGCAGGAGGGCGGAGCATCCATGCTAGGTTCCAAGCGCCGGTTCCTCTGTTCTATCTCACGGCTTGTGCAGTGCAATGGCGAAATGGCCAACTCGGATGTAGAGCTTCATAGCATGCCCCGCAATAATCACTCAGCAAATACTGTGATGACAAGTGTGTGAGGGCACGAGGCTCAACTTAAGGCATAACCCCCCCCCCCCCACCCCCCACCCCCCACCCCCCACCCCCTAGCAGCCACACTATGAGGGAGATACACAGAGAGAAAAACACTGGGATTAGAAATGCAATACATAAGTTATCTTGCATGGCCTGTGGGAGCCTCCTCCCAGCGCATGTAGGCCAGTGTAGGAATAGTGGAGATATTATTCACAACTGCGCACAAACACAAGGTCCCCCCCCCCCCCCCCCCCCCACCCCCCGGGTCGCAGGGAGGCATCCCATGGTGGACTTTAATTAAATCTCTGCTCCACACTAGTCTCTCATCCTCCGTCTCCAGCCGGTTGGGGGGGGGGGGGGGGGGGGGGGAAAGCAATCGCTCGTTAGACTAACGCCCTGCGAACACGGGCCGCGCTTCAACACCAGAGCACTGCTACACGTGACGGGGGGGGCTGGGGCTGGGGGGGGGGGGGGGGGGGGGCTGGGATCCCGTCACCCTTCTTGTGCGTTGCACACACGTAGTTACTACATGTGAGCCGTTTGCGTCGTACCGAGCGCACACTAAGTAGGACATAGTGTGGAATCAAACTCCCACCCCCCCCCCCCCTACCCCCCCCCCCCCCCCCCCTACCCCCCCCCCCCCGCTTCCGAGGCGGACAACGGACTTTCGTACTGACCGCACGCTAGCTAGGCCCATGGTGTAAAGGCGTTAGTTCCCATAATAGCTGATGACAGCCACTCCACTGTTTTCCATTCAAAGGCCATTATGTAATTGGTGAACAGTGCAACAGAGTCGTGCATCAGCCTTGGCCTCCCCTTCTCTCTCTCTTTTTTCTCTGTCCCCCTCACAGATGTACACACACTCACAAGCATTTTGTTGTTGTTGTTGTTGATTAATTAATTAATTAATAGGACTGATTGGTAATGCTTACACTTGCATCACTTTTTTACGATGTCTGTTGTGTGTTTGCAATTGTGTATGTTAAACTATACTAAACTATAGCCTGCACACATAATAGGTAGTGGCACATTGTTCACTGTGTGCTTTGACAGCATCATAATCTATATAATTGCACATTCTGTTAAGCTATTAACAGCCACCAGGCTGCACCTGCGCCTCCAGCTTCTGAGGGATTTTTTTGTATTTTTTAAATGGGTCAGAGCTAGAAATATCTCGGCTCTGCCAGCAGGTCGGTTAGGCTCCGCCCCCATATCGTTTCCCTCTGTCCATAAAAAGAACAGGATCTTGACGGCTGATGCGCCCACATCGCTTGAGTCCGTGCCCGGCCCATCATGAACATGAACACAAAAGTGACAGACGAATGGAGACCTGAGTGTCGGTGAACTGCACCAGGCTTTGGGTTTCTTTTCCTCGCCGTGTCGTCTTCACAGTCGCTCATACCAACTCACTTTTCCGTCATAACACCTTGTGCTGTCCTCGTGCCGGAAGATACCATCTCAGCTATAGTCTCAAATTGTGAAATTTAAAATCGGAATAGTGAAGAAATACTTTTATGCAGAGGTTTATCTGAGAGGGTGTGCAGTTTATTGGGCGATCATTTCTCGCTTTACTGGGGGAAGAATTGGGGAGGTTTAAAAAGTGCATCAGGAGATAAGGCCTGCAGGTAGCCAGCCCTTGCTGACCTTTCATGAAGAGTTAGTAGGGTGTAAACTACATGATATCGTGCCAGCAAATTGGATGTGCACTCTAAACATTTTTATCTGCAATGAAAACCGTGAGGGTTAATAGACATTGATCCATGGAGTAATTCAAACGGTACCAGTCTCTGTTCCAGTGCCTTCTCAACGGTTTACAACGCACGTTGTTGAGTCATGAGGGGTGGTGCTGTTTTTGAAACGGAGATTGAGAGTACAATTGAGATATCCTCATTGAAATGTCTTCAGTTCAGTGATGGACGCAGTTCTCGCCTGGTACAACTCAGACCCATTGTCCTCGGTCAGCTGCAGCTGTCTGCGTTCAGATTTGCAAAAGGTTCACTGCATCTCAAACCATGAATCCAAGTATTCTTCGGCAAAGACGGTGATACATATTAAAGATAAAACTCTGTGTGTGTGGCTGTTTGTCTTCGTTTTGTTCAGGCCCAAGTGGGATTATTCACACTGATGTTTTTGTGCGTCCAGACAAACTTGGTGACTTGCTTCATCATACAGTCTTGTGAAATTTTTAACTGCAAGTAGGCAGGATTAAGCTTAGAATCAAACCTTAACATTTTCACAAAAATGCGTATGAATGTTATTTATATTTTATATTACTTCTTTTTTAGTTGTTTTCTGATTGGCTGAATAGGTCAGGCATTTGGAAATACAGAATGAAGCACGCACTATATATTCAATCATATGCAATATATAGGCCTACTATATACACAAATGTGAGACGTTATAAGAGTGATTATAAGAGTGATAGTAGGCAGAGTGATAGTAGGCAGAGTGATAGTAGGCAGAGTGATAGTAGGCAGAGTGATAGTAGGCAGAGTGATAGTAGGCAGAGTGATAGTAGGCAGAGTGATAGTAGGCAGAGTGATAGTAGGCAGAGTGATAGTAGGCAGAGTGATAGTAGGCAGAGTGATAGTAGGCAGAGTGATAGTAGGCAGAGTGATAGTAGGCAGAGTGATAGTAGGCAGAGTGATAGTAGGCAGAGTGATAGTAGGCAGAGTGATAGTAGGCAGAGTGATAGTGCACACCACCTTGTGGTCACATGTACCTAGTATGCAAACACATTTTAGATTTATATTATTTAGAAAGCAATGTTATTTGAACATGATTGATGGTCCATGTTATTTTATACAATGTTATTTCACGCTGCCATTGTAATGCCTACGGATTAAAATGAGTACATTTACTTTAAAATATCAGTGAATATATTTGTTGTTGATTTACTGATGATTCCTCCGTTCAAGAACAAAGGTGAAAGTATAAAACAAAAATCTCCAAATAATTACAAGTAAAAAGCATAGTCACTGTTAGTCATAGACTTTATTGAATATGTGCCTGTTTTGATAACATAATTCACATCATAGAGCTACATTGCATATAACATATAATAGATTTAATATTTATTTCCATACACATACTTCAATACTCCACCATGATTTACTATTTTACGTCTTCTTATATTAATTTGCATTTTGTTCATATCTTTTTTTTACACATCTGGCAGGCATTCACTGACTGATTGATAAGACATCTCAAACTATCATAGTGGGCGTTTAGAAAAATGGTTAAAATCACTCCAGCAATTAAAAGAACACGTATACCATTCACAGTTAAAATATATCCACTATAAACAATTGAAACGTGAAATAAAATAAAAACACAGATGGCGACCATTTTGCCATGACCCTCATGGTCTCAGGGATTGTCATGATGGGTTGTGTATGCGTGACACCTTCCCAGGGGCCCTCAGATTTCAAGCCACTCGTCACAAGTTACACCCTGGGTGTACGAGAGACAAGGCTTCAAGGCTTGTTCTGTCTTTGGCAGTGAGCTATGCCATGAGAAATATAACAGTAACGTATACCTACTGAGTCACTGGCAAAACAAACACACATTTCTAAATGAAAGAAAATGGCGCCACATAGGATACACGTAGCCTGGCAATTCGAAAATGTGCATCGCACATGCCGGAGCAAATAAAACATGAGCTCGCAAATTCGTTTGGTCGCCAGGCGAGGATATATGTAGTTAATGCAAATACCTACAAGCCAAACACAAGTAGCTGTTGGCCGTGAATTGTGAAAACACGTAAATAAATAAATGAAAAATTAAATAAGCACATTACTTCGTAGGTGAATAACAAATGCATCAAAAAGGTCAGGTCAACCCTTGAGAAAGCGGATACCATTGAAAAGCTCATCTAGCAGCAGGGGGGAAAGGGGAGCCGTTTGGGTACGCCTGAGCAGCAAATCAACTTTTTTTTTTTTTTTTTTTTTTCACGAGTTACAAGACAACACATCCACGCGTTTTACACGCCCGGATCACAAGGGGTCACTGTGGCTACATGAATGCCTTGGTACACACAAAGCCTGCGGTGGGTGGGTGGGTGGGGTGCAAAGGGGTCAGGTAGGGCTCCGCGCACAATGTTAAGGTATTGCGTCCTTTTGTGAATGATATTGCCTTATTGTATTCAAACGGGGGGGGGGGGGGGGGGGGACGAAACGAAAAGCACTCCTCTCAATGGAAGACAGTTCTTCAGGGGACAATGAAAACAAAAGATAAATGATCCCAAAAGGACAGTCAGCACGGGTGAACAACAATCCAAAGGGTTTATCAAAAGCGTAGACGTCACAGAAATGACGGAAGGAGTCACATAAGTGCACATCAGTATTGCACCCTACTGTAGAGGTGTGAACCCCCACCCATCACGTTTAGATACAGAAGTCCTTGGCTCAGTGGACTGGGAGCTCACTCCTGGCTTATCGCGTATGAACCTATTTCATGCTATGCCTTAGATATTCTTCCAGACACTAAATTGTGTTTTCGGTAGTACAGATACAAGGTTAAGTATGTTAGTTTTGAAATAGATTTGAAAAGGACAATAGAAATACCCACTGAAGGTTACTGTAGTTAATATGCATCAGTGGCATTAGTGAACGATTCCATTGATTTACGTTTAGTTTTGCATGAACTCAAAATACATAAAGATTGAGATAAAATAAACCGTTGACCACATTAGGATTTTTTATCAATAGCATCGTGTTTCATATGCAACTGACCACCTGTTATATGGTAGTTCGAATACTGTCCTGCCATTATGTATTCTAGTGTGTTTTATTTATTCCATTCAGCCTGAAACCCTGTGCATGGATCACCAGTTTCCTTTCCTCTGGCGATCAAACAAACCTGAAAATGTTCTTATACTGACTGTTCTGTATATCAGTCAGTGTCATTGAATTCAAGTATAACTCTGTTGTATTATGAGTGCAAAAGAAGTCCAATAGTACTCAATACATTCTAGCTCATAAACAAACAAAAAACAAAAACAGAATACCATGCATTTCCTTCAGCACCATTAGGACATCAACACCAATCGCACAACATCACAATGGAAGACCCTCACCCTAGCACGAGTGTCACAATCAAAGTGGGCAACCCTGAGATATCGCCATTTGACTGATTGTACTCTTGTGCTCACAAGGCATGCTATTAAGGTGAGGGGTTTGTGAGAGAGAACAAAATGGCAGCGACAACATTCCCACAACACCAAAGAAGGCTCCTATGCTAACTACTTGAGCTACATTTGACAACACAGTTACAAAGAGCCAATACTACCGGGGGTTGGAGATTGCAAATACAGCCTCCATGTTGACATGCAGCTAAAACACCGACATGATTGGAAAACAGCTAAAAATTAAGATGTCTAGCATTGACCAACACCAAACAACCTAGTATACAGCTGGGGTGATTTGATTAGGCATCCCATGATTTGTTGACTGATTAGAAAAATTATAGTTCACGCCATGCCACCAACAAACAAGTAAAAACCCTCGATTTGGGATTGTAAGGTGTGTCTGTACATATAGGTGTGCTTGCATGTGTGTGCATGAGTGTGAATTTGAGACAAAGAAAGTGTTTGTGTGTGTGTGTGTGTGTGTGTGTGTGTGTGTGTGTCTGTGAAAGAATCAGTCATTCAGTCTGTGTGAACGGAGGTGTGCAAGTGATTGAGTGTGTGTGTGTGTGTGTGTGTGTGTGTGTCTGTGAAAGAATCAGTCATTCAGTCTGTGTGAACGGAGGTGTGCAAGTGATTAAGAGTGTGTGTGTGTGTATGTGTGTGTGTGTGTGCGCGCGTGTTTGTGTGTGGGTACGCATAATGGAAGCAGATCTTCTACATGTGCAAGCAGGAACACACAGCCAATGTGTGTGAGTACACGAGTCAGTGAATCACCGAGGCATCTGTGCCTTTAGTGGGTCAAGGAATGTTTCAAACTGAGTCTACATCGATTAACTATCCTCATATCGTATTTGACTATTTTACCTTTTCCGGCAGTGGGTGTTTTAGGGTTCACACTTGTTTTCAGATTATTAGGTGAGATGGTGTTGGTCCTTGTTGGTTTGATTTGGGGGTGGGATGTGGGCAAGGAATAGTGGTTCCTTCGCCCTGCAAGTCCATTTTATTGTCAGTTGCACCAGGGGGGGGGGCACATTACGCTCACGATCAGTCGGAGAAGAGACTAGCAAACGACTTGCGGAGGTGGCGAATGGTCTCAGCCTTCACCTCGTCCTGGCTAAGGCTGGCCCGGGTCGCTGGGGTTTCTGGAATGTTGAAGGCATTGGTAAGAGACTGGGACTTGCTATGAGAGGAGGAGGAGGAGGAGGAGGAGGAGGAGGAGGAGGAGGAGGAGGAGGAGGAGGAGGAGGGGAGAGAAGCGGCGGTAGAGGAGAGGAAGAGGCTATTAACGTCATGCAGCAAACCCATGGAGATGGTCAACATATGGGGAGGGGGGGGGGTAAGATGAGGGCAAGGCGTGTCGCTACGGTACGACAGAGTTGTGCAGTTCCTGTCATGTATTCTTGTATGATGAACTCATCCTCATATGCGGGAAAGGAGACTTGCAAAGAGAATAATGTTGATGATGACTCATGTATGTTTTCATGACAGGGCCCAGAGATCAAAAGAGCAGAATCCACTAGGATTAGTATAATGATTAGCATTTTTATGAGTTTACATTCTGATATTTCTTATTATAATATATTACAATATGATGTTATACTATTGTATTTTGTTTCCACAGTCCACAGTATAATTTGTTTATTTGATGTTTTTTACCAGCTGTTCAGCTGTGGAAGGCGTTTAGACTGGAATACAAATAAGTCCAAAAGAAACCTGAAACCTTAAAGCACATTCAGCATACCTGTTATACTCCGCTGTCCCAGAAGGGAGACATTTCGGGATTATTTGTACATACTCTGTCCCAAGTACCACTGCTACTGCCAGGCACTTGTGTTGCATGATGTTCTTTCAAAGGTCAACTACCATAGCAACCTAGCATGATGTCCCACTCGAGCCAAGCTTGCCAAATACCCTTGTGTGGGACAAATGTCAGCGCTACAAGAGCAACATTTTGGTTTACGCATGGGCTGTGGACTGGGAAAGAAATCACAGACACTGTGTTGGCTTGATTTGAGTAACTACTTGTAATTGTTTTGTTAGCATGTTAGCAATTTTTTTTCTTCAAATGTAATGAAGGAATAGCAACTGAATCGGTTCATGATTTGGTGAACAGATTTTGTGATGTGGTAACAAGGACTAGTATTTCAATTTTTAATAATGATGATATCATTATGGTAATAATGAAGAGTCACATCATCAAAATAATGAAGTGTAACATTAACTTAATTATGTCCAAAACCTTTAGTGACGCTGCACGGTTAAATAACTAATTGCAACTTTTTAGCTTTTTTTAATATCATCTAATTCAGTATTTCATTGATGGTAATGTGTTAAGTAAGAATACAGTTTTCTTTTTTTCTTTCCTTGTTGACCTACCTGTATTCATCTACACACACCTTTACTTACTTTGTTTCAAAAACAAGGATACGGGCCAGGCTGTTGTGTACCATTTTAACCGTTTTGAACCTGAAATTCCCACTCATCAGACCTTTCCAAGCCTATTCAGCATCGAGTGCCAGAATGAATGAATGGATAAGAAGAAAAACACACCCGCGTGATGCGTCTGCTATAAAAGTGACGCTGTCTCTCGAGACAAATGTTGTCTTGTGAAAGGGCTGCAATAGAGGTGAGCTGCGAAAACACGTACGTTGCATGCGCACTAAGGTGGGGATCTTATCCAATAGCGGGGATGGGTCCTGGCATGCAGCTCTTGAAGCAGGCAGAGGATGAAAGACGTTCCTTTCATCCTCATCAGCACTTAGGGAGAGTTTCCTAGGCATCTACTGTAAGCTGCAGAGTGCATCCACTTGCCTCTACTCACTTTAGTGTTGGGGAGCCGCCCATGGACGCGTCGTCCGGGCGGGGCTTCTGCGGGGGCTGGGGCTTCTGCTGCAGTGGGGGCCTTGTGCCCGGCCCTCCCTGGCCAGCAGGTCGCGGCTGCTGGGTGGTGGGGGCTCCTCCGGGGCGGCCCTGCTGGCCGGAAGGCCTCTGCTGGGGGGAGCCGCCTCCCTGAGACAGCTGCCTCGGGGGCTGGCTGGGCCTCTGCTGCGGGGGCTTCTGCTGGCCCCCAGGGGGCTTCTGGACGGGGCCTCCGGGGCCCGGCTTCTGCTGCTGGGAGGCAGACTGCTGCCTCTGCACCTGACCGGGGCTCCGCTGGGGGGACCCCTGGCCAGAGGGGGATCTCTGGCCCTGACCGGCCGCCGGAGCCGGCCGCTGCTGGGCTCCGGGCCCCTGGCTGGGTTTAGACGGCTGGCTGCTGGGGTCGCTGGGAGCCGTGGGACTGGCCCCTGGTTGGGGAGCAGGAGGCTGGCCCTGAGGCTGGGGCCGCTGCTGGGATGGACCCTGCTGGGGCCCACCTAGAGCACAGCACCCACAGAGTCCTCACACTGCACCATCTCAGTGTTAAGTTAACGTGAGCATGTAAATATTAGCAACAACACCTTTCAATCAAACCAATCTGATTTGTAGACGGGGAGAAACACCCAGAGTGGTAGGGGGGTCACTAAGCTCGTATAAATGATCGATGTTCATTTCACTCTTTTTTCCAAATGACCCTTCTCACAACTTGTGTTATTTCTCTTAGCATTGGTATGAAACAGACCCTGGCTGTGGGTCATGTACTCAATGTGTTCTTTGCTAGTTTTGTTTGTACAGGTGTGCGTGACAGGTACCTTCTGCTGACCGAAAGCACCTCTGAGGTTCACTATGGCAACATATGATCGGAAATAATGTTGGTGAACCCTGGAGACAACAGCACTGACAACATAACTAAGTCGTAAGGGGTTGATGGTCGCGGCCACGTTTTTTGCGTGGAACAATCGTAAAGGCTGAACCACAAGGCAGTCGCAGTGTTGTGCTGGCAGCGAAGGGCATCTTACCCTGTGTTGGGGGCCGCTGCTGGGCCTGTGGTACCCTGGGCTGGGAATCGGCCTGGGGGGACACCGTCTTCTGCATGAAACACCACGACACCACGCCATCAAAACCACAAAGAATACCACGCAATCCATGCTTCGTTTGTGTTTGGTGATCTGTCCCGGTTTGACGGAAACTGTTTTACACACTTCAGGGCAGGATCTGCCTCAACAGATCCCGTGATGATAACCGCAAGGAGAGAGAGAGAGAGTTGTTCTCGTGTTAAAATGTATATCAACTCCGTTCTGTTTCCACCCCACGGTGAGGACAGCGGCTCACCGGCCAGACTACGGTGGGCGTGTGACAGTCAGTGGAGTCTGAAACACCTCACGGTGTGTGCGAGCACCTGTGTGGGCTGGCCAGCTGCGGACCGAGGGACGACCTGGTTCATCCGGGAAACAACCAGCTCAGCGATGTGGACGCGGTCCTCGTCCTGCTGGTCCCCGATCAGCGGCACAGAGCAGTCGTCCACCTAACCGGGAGAAACGCGCGTTAGCATTAGCATTAGCATAAGCCCTCATGTGATGAACGACGCGCACGCGCTCCTTGTTGTCACGGACACCAGCGGCTCCAGCCCAGTACCTCTATGATGTAGTCCTTGCCGTCTTTGCCGTGCAGAGCCTCCACCGCGCAAATGTCCAACCCTCCGAACACTTCGGAGCAGGAATCCACCCACATGCGATACCTGGAATGGCACGGTGGACAGATTGAGCCAGGACATTTGAGAGCCAATGTTGGCTACGAGAGCCGATACTGCACAGAGTCTTACTTGTCCGACATGGCCACCTGCTCCAGCATCGATGAGCCTGTGTTGGTCTTCCAGTTGCCAGATATGGAAGTCCTCCTATCGTAAAAGGAACAAGTATTTCTGTATCAATGACTTTATCAATATCATTGTGCAGATTAAGCTGGGGGGGGGGGGGGGGGGGGTTGCATGTTGAATTAAAGGTGCTGTAGGTACGATTCCGGAGCTATAGTTTGAGTGTAATTTGTTAGAAGTGGCATAGCCATCTGTCGGTTCTTAGTGAAGTAAACGCGCTGTGAGTACTGTTTGGAGGTGAATGCGCCCTCCTGTGTGAGCCACTTCAGATTGCTGACGTGTTGATGACGTTTCTATCATACGACCAAACCGGGAGCACTTTTCTCTTCTCGCCTGTATTTTGCGTTCCAACTCCGCTCTGCTTTCCGCTCTTCCTGTTGATATTGCGGACACATCGAAATAAGCGCAGTACTGATATCGCTTTCTGGTGTCTGATATCTGATATCTGATATCGCTCACCAACTTCGTAGCGCTGAAAGAGTCAGCGCTACGAAGTTGGAAGCCTCGCCCAAGCTCTCCCATGGGTCGTGAACACTGCGTCTCCCGCTGCATCCTTTTTGCTCCACGTCCTGCCTCCCGCACGCCCTCTGGCCAGGCGCCACCCCTCGCCTGAGGCATCCGGAGTATCTCCAGTATGTGCGAACACGTCTGATGTGGCTTATTTCCGGTTGTGTGTTGCGTGCGCTGAAAGGCCTTCTTTATTTTTTACCGTCTTCTGCTCTTTTCGGCTGTCTCTCGTTACAACCGTCAAATCTGTCAAATCTGAACCACAGCACCGTTACATGTGTTGAAGAATGAAAGGCAAAAATGTCGACTCACATGTAAGCCTTGTAATTGTTTCCAATTTTCTGGATGCGGACGTCGTACTTGGCGTCAATGAAAGGCTCGGACGTGGCGTACGTCTTGGTCAGCGCCACGACACTGGCGATGTCTTGGAAGTCGTACTGGTTGTCCACTTTGACCTGAGCAGGCAGGCCAACGGTTTTCCTCCAGTAAGAAGAATATAAAAATGGCATGCACAGGCTTGCAATCCAGGCGTAAACACAGAAGTGGCCTTTTTACCTTGCCCATCCCAGAATGAGCGTGACCCATCTTGATCACCACAGGGAAGACGGAGGAAGTGAGCTGTAAGCAAGGCACAACGATAGTCTTACGACACGTGCACTGTTTTATAACAGTCCAATCAACAATATAGTGCCTTTCAATCCAACATATTTTATACAATAATTTCAACTACGGCTCGTCATTAAAGCACTGTTAACAGGCAGACTGACGAGACAGGCAGACTGACGAGACAGGCAGACTGACGAGACAGGCAGACTGACTAGACAGGCAGACTGACTAGACAGGCAGACTGACTAGACAGGCAGACTGACGAGACAGGCAGACTGACTAGACAGGCAGACTGCCTAGACGAGACAGGCAGACTGACGAGACAGGCAGACTGACTAGACAGGCAGACAGACGGACAGATGGATAGACGGATAGATGATAGATGATAGAATGATAGATAGATAGATAGACGGATAGACGGATAGACGGACAGACAGATAGATGGATAGACAGATGGATAAACAGATGGATAGATAGAGAGAGAGAGAGAGAGAGATAGACAGACAGACAGACGGCTAGATGGATAGATAGATAGATGGATAGACAGATGGATAGATGGACAGACAGATAGATGATAGATGACAGACAGACAGACAGACAGACAGACAGACAGACAGACAGACAGACAGACAGACAGACAGACAGACAGACAGACAGACAGACAGACAGACAGACAGACAGACAGACAGACAGACAGACAGACAGACAGACAGACAGACAGATAGATAGATAGATAGATAGATAGATAGATAGATAGATAGATAGATAGATAGATAGATAGATGGATAGATGGATAGATAGATAGATAGATAGATAGATAGATAGACAGATGGATAGACAGATGGATAGATGGATAGATGGATAGATGGACAGACAGATAGATGATAGATGATAGATAGACAGACAGACAGACAGACAGACGGATAGATGATAGATGATAGATAGATAGATAGATAGATAGTTAGATAGATAGATAGATAGATAGATAGATAGATAGATAGATAGATAGATGGATAGACAGATGGATAGATAGATGGATAGATGGACAGACAGATAGATGATAGATAGCTAGATAGATAGATAGATGGATGGAAAGATAGACGGATGGATAGACGGATAGACAGATGGCAGCTTGTCTCTGCAGGCTTGGGGGTGGCTCTGCAGTGCAGCAGCATACTGACAGTGATGTGACGCCCGACAAATCAAAGACACTGTCGCTACGCTCGCTACAGCTTCGAAAACAAATCAGGCACCGCAGTAAGAACACGGAAAGATGTCCTCAGCTGCTGTAGGATACGACCGAATGTTGACCTGCACGTCTGCTGTGTAAAGAAAGAGGATTGCCTGTTTGCAAGGCTCCTTTAAGGGCAGTTTAGTCTACAGGGTAGGGCCGCGGGGGGGGGAGGAGGCGATGGTGATGGAGGGGGCAGCAGGGAGAGACAGAGAGAGAGACAGAGAGAGGCAGACAGAGAGAGGCAAGAGGCTAGCAGATGGCCAGACTACCCACCATTTCCTTGTGGTTGGGGTAGTAAACCTGCTCGATCAGTGGGAACTCTTCTGGGCCCAGCGTCTTGGACAGTCGGGTCATCTGGGCAAACTGAGAGGGACGCACACAAGCCCAACGTTAAATCCCAGTCGGTCTCCCACTGGCGATGCATAAAAAGCAGTGCGAGCCGTTAAGTCTGCGGTGCGAGTGCGTGACGCTCGTGCGCGGTGCGCCGTCTACGTACCACCCACGGCTTGTCGCAGAAGTTGTACACAGAGTGTAAAGAGTTGACACTCTGGACCCCAGCGTACTGCAGGCCGATGACGATGCTGCGGTGGTCCCCGTGCCTGTCCATGCTGAAGGCGTGCTCTCTGACCAGGACAAAGTCTGGCTTGAAGGACCTGAGGCCGCAGAAGAGGGGAGGACAACAGTGAACCAGCACAACTCGCTCCCACACCTAACGGAGTCCGCGCAGCCCCCGTCTATGAGGTCCCGCTCCGTACATTAAATCTTTTTTTTTATCGTTTCCTTCCAGAGCACACTTACTTAATAACTTTATGGCCATTCCTGATGGCGTCGATGTCCACGCTGTAAGTGCCTGTGGAATGGGCCACCAGGTTGATCTCGGAGAAATCTGCCTAGAGGTGGGAGAGCGGGGTCAACGACAATCTCTGGTCCACCCCAGCTTGACGCACACAGCAATCCCAGCGATCCCAGGAGAAGGGCGCCTGGCAACCAGGTAGCCCAGGTAACGATAAGTTATTGAAACCCAACAAAGAAGGGGATTAAAATAGCCTGTGGAAAACGCTGGAGGACCTCAGACCAAAAGGATCTTGACTTGCAGCTTGTTAGTTTAAGCATCAGGCTCTGCACTGAGCACAGGGCTTCTCATTATCCTGAGCATTGAAGGGAAACGCCAAAGGGTGCTTTGGTAACAATTTACCACAAAGGATTGTGGAACATTACCGCAAAAAACAGACAATACCACGAGTATTTAGTCAACAAAATGTACATCGGCAGCCCTCAAACCCTTTACCCTGCCGTGTCAACGCCTTGCTCTTCTAGTTGAACTAGACAAAACCCATGTGTGAAATCCAACCGGCAAACACAGTAGGACTGCTGGATCCGGTGGATCAATCCTAACCCGGTTCCAGAAGACACGCAGACTCTCTGAAGCTGCGAGCTTCGTGTTCTGGTGCGGTTTGTGTCGGGTAGTTAGTAGACCGCTAGAGGTAGAGGTTACCCGTGTACCTTGTTAGGGAGGGAGAAACGAGGTTCATGGGGCAAGCGTTTGAAGAGCACCCACCTGTTCCACCTTTATGTCAAATTCCCCATGGACCTTTTTTCCTCTGAAGACCTTTGCCCTGAAGAAGAACAACAATCCAGACGGCCAACCACAGATGTTACATTTTGGGACATTATGACAAGGATGATTCTCCCACTTATTGCACCTTAGCCTATGGGAAGGATGAAATGAGGGAGTTGTTGCTGAATCAGATGCATGTCTTGCAACGTAGGTGTACGGTATATTGTGGGCTACAAGAATTACAAATAAGTTAATTTATTTTAAATTAAATTGAATAATAAAATATCATAGGCCTACCTATTTTTTATACATATCAATTTAAGACAAGGATGTCATGCATGTTATAGGCCTACCTAAATGGCTTAATGCATAGGCTAATGAATCAGCATTATTATTTATTGATCCTTCATCGTTGTAAATAGGTTAGCCTGTAAAATGGCTTCTCCCTCTCAACCTCTAATGCATGCCAGATAGCATTATCTACACCGTATCTAAGCCACACGGGCTGGACATCATCCACACACACACACACACACACACACACACACACACACACACACACACACACACACACACACACACACACACACACACACACACACACACACGACACGGATGGAACTAGGTTAATCATATGGCTTTCTAGAGTGATGGCGTACGTCATTATCTATTTTTTTAAGGAACGTCTCACCAATCAGTCTGCTGGTCGTCGATAACCAGCAGTATCTTAGCGCTGCTCAACACCCCTGCTCTATCCGCTGCCTCGGTGAGTGTCGCAGCAGCCGCGGCGGTGGTCTGCTTAACAGCGTTGGATATGGACGAGAAGAACCCAGCTCCTCCACCAGCCGCCGCCGCCGCCGCAGCAGCAGCTCCAGACGGCTGCTGTTGGCTGGTGGACTGGCGGCGCTGCTCCGTGGGCCCGGGCGACACTGCGGGGCTTTGCTGCGGTGCTGGCTCGGGGCGTTGGAGATCAGTCATGTAGCCATTGGGCAAATTGGAGATAAAATTGCTGTCCGAAAGCCGTCGACGCAGGTAGTTCATGGTGGAGATTTAATAACGCCGGAGAAGAAAGGGGATAAGGTGCACAAAGCCTAAATCCTGACCACTGGATAAGGAATTCCAACTTGTTCCGCGAAAAATATCTACTTTCCCATTTGTAGACAAATTGGTCAATGCAACCTATGTAACATAGAAACAGATACAGGGGTAGGAATTAGACTCTCATTTTAGGACTGTTGTAGTTTTTAAGCAATGTCGTGACTGATTAGGCCAAACACGGACTCTAGGAAAATGCATTTCAACTTGTTCCTTTTTTTTTTTAAGGCAATTAGCCTTTAGAATCGACTTATTTTTTATTTTTTTATTACACACATTGGCATCCTAAACACATTCCCTTAATTTATAGACTGCAATGTTCCATATTTGTGGATTACAGAGCACTACAACACAAATTGTCGCCATGGAAAACCTACCTCAGAATATGTCCCCGATTCGGCGTATGAATGAAGCTGCTGTGTTATTAGGGCAGTTTAGGAGCCGCTGCACATCCTATCCCCGACTCGATTTCATTTGTCCTCTGCCCAAACAGGCCACACGTCGGGATTAGCACCTGTATAAAGCCAACCGTAACCAAATCATAGGGCTACTCTAGTGTAGTTGACGTTTGTTTTTTGCATCACCTGCTTCTCAGTCCTTCCCTCAAGGCGCGGTGCAGCTCCAGTCTGTTCTGCGTCACTCCCAACGCTCCTAGGGGAGATGCAAGCGCACTGTTGGAATAAAGGGATGGTGCTGATGCGAGGAGCATCAGCAGTGTGTGGAGCGCCAGCGGGATGGACGGGGGGACGGGGGGGACGGGGAGTCTGATCGTGGTGTTCTCGCGCGATATTGCTTACTCAAGGCAGCAACTGATAGAAACGGGGCTTCTTTCAAAAAGAAATGACTAATGCAACGAAGCAATTTGAAATTTGTTTAGATTTGATTCGTTTTTATTTTTTTCTATCAGTGCGTTCATAAATTAAATTGTAAGAAATGCGCCATCTGTTGGCAATACCTTAGAAAACCTTGAAACTCGATAATGAGATGATCATTCCAAACAGCCTAATGACGGTAGCACTTACGCCTACTTGTTAGCACTGCTGCCGTACAGCAAAACGGTGTGAGGACACTTCAGTGCACAATTTCTCTGAAATTTTACCTTTTGTAGGCCTACCATTCAATATTAGCACCTATAACACCTTAACCCTATATTATTCTGCTGGAATTATTATTATTAATATCATCAACATCGTTGATGATTAATAAGCTGAGATTACTAATGACAGCACTCATTAATTAAAGGCACACAGATGACATATGCCTCGCCCAATCACTCACCCAGCACACACATGCACGCACACACACACACATACACAGACATGAACATGCATGCACACAGGCACACACACACGGACATGAACATGCACACACACACACATACACAGACATGAACATGCATGCACACAGGCACACACACATGGACATGAACATGCACGCACACACGTACACGGACATAAACATGCACGCACACACGTACACGGACATGAACATGCACACACACACATACACAGACATGAACATGCACCCACACAGACACACACACACGTACATAAACATGCACGCACACACGTACACGGACATAAACATGCACACACACATACACAGACATGAACATGCACGCACACAGACACACACACACGTACATAAACATGCACGCACACACGTACACGGACATGAACATGCACACACACACACACACATACACAGACATGAACATGCACGCACACAGACACACACACACACGTACATAAACATGCACGCACACACGTACATGGACATGAACATGCACACAGACATGAACATACACGCACACAGACACACACACATGTACATAAACATGCACGCACACACGTACACGGACATGAACATGCACACACACACACACACACAGACATGAACATGCACGCACACAGACACACACACACGTACATAAACATGCACGCACACACGTACACGGACATGAACATGCACACACAGACACATACACAGACACACATACACAGACATGCACATGCATGCAAACAGGCACACACAAATACAGGCACATGTATGCATGCACACAGGCGCACACATTCACCCACATGCATGCACACACACACATATGCTCAGCAGGCAGTCAGTTATAGTTTGGATGGGTGTTATCTAGACATAAAAAATAAATATAGTTATAATATTGAGACTAGTGCAGAGCCTTCAGCCACAACACACATGATTTAAAACATTAAATACACCAATGTGACACGGGGCGACGGGTAAGGGTTAGGGGTACAGTTTTTATATTTTTTCTGCATTGCGTGTCTGTACGTGTGTGCGCGTGCAAGTGTGTGTGTGCGTGTGCCTGCATGTGTGTGTGTGTGTGTGTCCAGACTTCCTCTGCTGCATGCTCCGGCAAGACAGTTCTCATGGCAGCTGCTGCTCCGGGGACTTAGGACTCTTTGTCTGGCCGTCAACAAAGGGCCTTGGATTAGCAGGGAGGCCCCAGGACAGCTGTGTGCGTGTACGGGCAGGTCAGCAGGAATGGCGCTCCGGTGGGCTCATCGGAAAGACAGAACTCTCCAAAAATGCGGTTTGGTGAGATTTTAGATTAGCCGCAAAAAGGAGGGTAGGGGGTTGTGTATGTGTGTGTGTGTGTGTGGAAGGGGGACGGAGGGGGGGGGGGGGGGGGGGGGGGGGGGGGGGGGGGGGGGGGGGGGGGGGATGACAAAGAGCAGGTGCTGACTTCATAAGGAAAACACGTGGACTTCAATCCCTACATGGCCTAAGGGAGGGGTTTCTAAATGAAGGACAAAGTAGGGGTTGCTTTTGTGCGTTCCACAGGTAGTCCTGATCGCGCTGAATGAGCTATTCTTGAATCATATTATATCTTGAATAACATACATGTTGATGACTCTAGTATTTGTGAAATTGTGGGGTTTGTTTTGGAGAATCTACACGGGGGGGGGGGGGGGGGGGGGAAGGTAGAATTACTCAACGCTTGAGATGGTCACACTTGTGCCTGCAGCACAACAAGGAAACTGAAAAAAAAAGGCTTTTGATTGGTTTGACGGCGGCCAATGGGAGCACAGGGAGATAGTCAAAGGGAAGCCACAGCACAGCTCTGCTCACACCTGATACATTACCTGGTGGAGTTCAGAGCCAGCATCTCATTACCTATTAACCCAACCCATAACTAGGGCTCATTGTGTTCCCAGCAGTCAAGGTGTTTCTCAGCATTTCTTTGTATTCTGCGGAAGAAAAGAAGCCATGGCTGTGGCCAATTTTCACTATATAACCCGGATGAGCAGTGGCTTCAAGGTCTACATCTTGGAAGGTATGTTTTCATATTAATTCAGCATTTTTTCTTTACGTCTTGGTGTGATGAATATGCTTCTCTCCACTTTCAACCATATCAACTCTTTGGTGCAATCTTTGCATATCATTGTAATCTGATCCTGTGGAAACTCTTCCATTAAAAAGTCATGCTACAAAGTATAAATATACTATTATGTACTGTATACTTTTATACTCTATTTGATACAGCTCTACTTTACTCAACAGCCCTTCTATTCTCTTTATGAAGACTAAGAACATTCACACGTATGTCTATAAACTAAACTTTCAATACCAACCATTTTTTGTTAATTAAGAATACAAAAACTTAAATTGAATTTAAATAACAAATTAAATATAATTACAAAGATGAAACCTATCGTTAATTTCTACCGTTCATGAGGTGAAGATTGAGCTGAAGATCTAGCGTACTATTCTGGATGAATCTGCACATTCAGTACACAGTACAGACAGGTCAGGGCCAGGCTATGTGTTGGTTCTGGTAATGTGAAAGAAATAATCATGCCTGAGGCATCAGAAAATCAGCATAGGTGTGGTTTCACCTGCCCCCCCCCCCCCCCCCCCCCACACACACACACACACCTCACCGCTGTGTGTCTACAGGGGTTAGCCAGTTAAGAATGTGTATTCACATGAGGAGCTAGGTGTGACAACCTAGAAGAGATGATCACCTCTCTATTGTAATCCTCTCTGGCTGCATAGTAGCCAGGCTGTATATGGAGATTTCTATCAGCTTCCTGCTTTGTTCAAAGTGTATTCCCGCGTCACGTTTGAGTACAGTTGAAATGCCGTGAGAGCGAAGGGTGGCTTCATGGGCCTGGCGTTAGAGAGAGGTGCATACAGTCAAAGCACCTTGTGAAGGGCAACACCTGTCCAGTGTTCTTTCTACACTATACGATGTTCAAACAGGTAGTGTTTGGACTGTATGCATGACTATCAGCAACATCTGCATTCATTGCTATCACCCAGACCAACCAGCCCCCTCCCTCCCCCCCCCCCCCAACACACACACACACACCAACATTTCAACCTTTAATTACTCAACCATTTAAAGAAGGTGAACGCAAAGGGCTATTCAGTGTGTTTGTGTGGCAGAAGTGTTGCTTGTGTTGAATGTGTTATTTGATCAGGAAGCGTTTTGGTGCAATTTAAACTGATATAACGACATAAAAGGGCCGACAACAACACCCACTCATTTTCTCGTTGCACAGTCAGTCTTTGTACCTCAGAACACACACCCTAAGTCAGGATTGCTCATATGACCAAAGGAAAAAAAAAAAGGATGAAAGAAAATGAAAAGCGATTGTGTGTAGGCTGGATGCCAAGCTTATGCAGAAAAACAACATTTACCGTTAGTATTGAAGCAGATGTGTAGCGTGTTGTAAGACATACTAATCAGGTAGTTCAAGTTCTTCAGCTTAACGAAGTTTACAATTAATGGCTAAAGGAACATTTCCCACGATTATTAGTCACCCACATATGTGTCACACGTCAAAACAACTACCCTCAGAAGCACCAACATCCATATTGCTTTGTTAACAGACAACCTCTGCAACTCTGTTGTTATCTTCGCCACAGGACCAGATTACTGTCCCATTACTGTGGAACCATTTAGCCCTCGAGCTGTTTATTAACTGAGGACTATATTCCTTTTTTCTTTTGAAAAAGGTCAGCCCAACCTTAGGAGTGAAGACCGATACAGACACATGACCAACGAGCGGATCCGTGGCCCCGCTGTGTACCCAATCAGACGCAAGCGCAGCCATGACAGAGGCCTGACTCTGGAGGAAAGGTGGGCAAAACGTTTTTTTATCTCACACATTTTTAACAACTATTCAAAAGTTCAGTCGACTGCAACGGCAAAAGGAGGAAAACGTGCAACCAGCGAATCTACGACTTCAACATCCAACGAAATTAAACTCCGTGTTGATCTCTGGGTTCCAGGCGAGAGAGGGCCCTGAGCCGAAGCAGAGGCCCCCAGAGAGCTCCTGTGTTCACAGTCCCACAGAGCCCCACGTCCACCGGGAGCCCCACCACCAGCCCCACCAGTCCTCTGCCCAGCCACGTGTACTACGCACCAGTCATGGACGAGCCGCTGGCCCTCATCAAGAAGCCCCGGCGAGAGGAATCCGACAGCACAAAGGAGAAGACAACAGGCTCCGCCCCCAGCCAAATACAGGTAACATGATCAACGACGTGTTGTTCGGGACTCAAGTGATTCAAAAGGCCTCTGTCACTGTCCGAGGACAACATGCTTGTTGTGACTTAGCCAACCCACTGCCACCCGTGTGTGTGTGTGTGTGTGTGTGTGTGTGTGTGTGTGTGTGTGTGTGTGTGTCTGTCTCTGTAGTCTCAGCATAGCTGCAGGCACCCAGAGCGACTGTACATCACCCATTATCTGTAGTCATCAAATACAACGACTCAGGCATCCCATTCCCAATCCCTCACAGGCCCGTGCACGTCCGTGCAATGCGACCCAGCCAGATTCGGGAAAATGTGAGCAATGGAGGGAAGAATGTGGCGAACAAGACCAAACAGTGGGATCGCTCCATGCTCTGTTTATGCCATCACACTGGGAGTGATCAGACTCCCACTAGCAAGCCCAACCTGTTTAATCGGTTCTCGGGTATCTTTGTTTCCCTAACAAAAAAGAACTCCCACAAAATGTCGTTTTGGAAGAATATATAGCTACGGCAGGGTTTTCAACTGACCAATGAAAGGGAAAACAAGGGAAGTGAATTCGTGTATTGTGTGCTGATCATTTTTGCGTTGTATCCAGGTGATTTTCATTCTGTGATTTGGGGTTTTCATTCTCTTCGTCTTTCTCTTCTTTCTCCTTTAGATGCGTCCCTCTGTGATCACCTGTGTGCCTTCGGTCCGGAACTCTGTGCCCAGGTCTGAGGTCCACAGCAGAAACTCCTCAGGTCAGCACCTCTCGCCTGGAGGCCACTCAACCACAGTGATGCATGTGTCCCTATAGATGAGCTATATTTACATGTTTGATTGTGGGGACATTACCATTGTGTGTGTGTGTGTGTGTGGGGGGGGGGGGGGGGGGGGGGAGTGTGTGTGTGTGTGGATGTATGGGTGGGTGGGTGTGTGTGTGTATGGGAGGGTGTGTGTGTGTGTGTGTGTGTGGGGGGTGTGTTTGTGTGTGTGCGTGCGTGCGTGTGTGTGTATGGGTGAGTGTATGGGTGTGTGGGGTGTGGGTGTGTGTGTGTGCGTGCGTGCGTGTGTATGGGTGAGTGTATGGGTGTGTGGGCGTGCGTGCGTGTGTGTGCGTGCGTGCATGTGTGCGTGCGTGCGTGCGTGCGTGTGTGTGCGTGCGTGCGTGGGTGAATCCCATTGAACTAACCAACACAGCGTGTCCTCCTCGTGTGCAGTGACCTCTGACAGCAGCTACGACCACGGGGTGGAGGAACACTTCCAGAGGAGCCTTGGGGCGGCTTACCGGCGCGCCCACCCCCAGCAGGTGTCCATCGGTGTGTCCGTGGACGACCACTTCGCCAAGGCCCTGGGCGAGAAGTGGCTCCAGATCAAATCCAAGTCCTCGTCCTGTTCCTCCACGCCCCCCAGCAGCCCCAGCGTCACACACTCGCCTGCCTACAGCCAGACCCTGAGCCTGGCCCACAAGGGGGGTCCCAGCACCTCCTCGCCCACCTCCAGCCACTGGGCCCTCAACTGAGACCGCCGAGGGAGAGAGCGCTTGGAGTTGGACTCGTTCAGTTGGACTTTTTTTCAAATTACATTTCACATTTCAGTGAGTGTCTCTGTGCTTTGCGAGGATCAAAGGTGACCAGAAAGGCGTTTAGAGGTCACTCTGTTACACACACACACACACACACTGGACACTGAGTTGTGGTGAATGTGATGACCCGTCTCTGAATCAAAGAGCCGTTAGTGCAAACAAAGGTAGCATTAATAGGAATGTATTCAGGGGTTATTTTTTTTTATTTTTTTTGCTTGTGAATAGCATTTTAGTAGCTGTAGTAGAGGTTGACAAGGGATGAATGGAATTCGACCAATCAAATCCTTTACATTTCTTTAGTATTCTTTGGTGTCATTCATTTCATGCAGTCTGATTGTCAAACATGCCATTGTATTTATATTCTGAAGCCGCTGGGTCCCTTCATTCCTTCACGGACATTCTTAAAATCTGTGTGTGTGTGTCTGCCTTATGGCAACCAGCCTTCTATGGTGTTGTTCAGATATCTGAGGTAGTCACCTCGAAAAATAACATGAGGTCACGCTTTTTTTACTTTTTTTTTTACTTTAGAGAGACAACCACAAGAACATAGTTCTGTGGCTCTCATCCGCACGGTGTGTCACGAGCCAAAACAAGAAAAAAGGTTAGAAAACGCTCTTAAAACATTGAGGTCAGGCACTCACATGGACACCTGCGTGTTGAAAAGGGCGAGCACACCAGACAGGTACATTTCAGCAGTGAGTCAGTGTATGTGTGTCTGTCGGCATTGCATCCGGCCGACGCACTGCTGGTTGTCTGGGACTGAACGCACACGGAGAAGGACAGGGCTGTACGGAGAGGGAGGAAGAAAGAAGAGTGTCTGAGTGTTGGATTTTCCCCTGTAGATTCAGGGAATGCAGAGTCGTGTCCCAGCAGGCACTTTAGGGCTTGTGTTCTGACATTCCTGTCTCCTGAGAAAATCACTCTGTCAGGTCCTACAGATCCTGTTTGGCAAGGCACAAGGGAGGGAGGGAAGAGCAGGAAGGCAGAGTAGGGTGAGAGAACCAGGCCTGACCATGAGAAACAGCCTTTTCTCGTCAGTTGCTTATTTGCATGCTCAATCTTGTTCCACTTTAAAAAAATAAATAACTAAACGATTAAGGGAGAAACCTTTCCAGTGTCATGTGCTATGGTTGATATGGACATGTTTTCAGTTTTTAGTTCGGCAAAATTGGTGGGACAAGCTAGCATGTTTATGTGGTTTGATACTGTGGAACTGTGCAACTTGGTTGGGAATTTGTATTTCTTAAAAAATAAAACCAAAAATGAAGATTATGCAGGAGTTTGGTATGATTGTATTGGCAGATGGGTAGATGGAGTATCAGCATACACTTTAAGGTGCATAGGACATTTCTGAAGTGTATGTATACAATGTTCAGTACTTGGTCTGGCAGTTTTGCTGTGCACACATAAGAACTGGATAGATATGACTATTATTTGCTCCCTGTTTCAAGTGGTTTCAAACTGGTATTTCCACCTGGAATACATTCTTTGACAGCGTTATTGGAACAGAGACATCAACGACATCTAGAGAACATCGGGTGAAGTGCAACAGTATACTGTTGCGAAGATTAAATGGTTAAGGTTTCATATTCATATAGCCTACAACATGTCTAACAAGGGTAGGTTATTGTGTTTCGGAGATAAGATTTATAGTTTTCGACAAATGGTAAACTGCCCTGAATCTATACTTTGTAATGTGATCTCCCTCATAAAAATCATACAAGTTATGTTTTACATAATCAACAAGTGGCAAGTCTTACAATCTTCAGCAAAAATCAAGTAGCCTGATATCTCATAGCTGAAACATGATCTTACAGAGTACATACACACACAATTACTCACACATAATACATTCATCCTTTTTTTTGTTGAACTCTGAATTTCAAAAGAGACATTTTATAGATGAGAACAGCATGAAAAAAGATTAGCATGTGAGAGAAATGTATGCCTCTTTTGTTTTGATCTGTTCAATGGGTGACGGTTGTGCTGAAATGTGTAAAAGATAATGGCGCCACCTACTGGTAGGCATAGACCCTATTCTAGACACTTCATGTGAATGTTCTGAAGAGCATTTTCTCATGTTTAAAAAAAACTAACAAAAGACGTTTGTTTGTGAAAGTTGATCAAGCATGGGTGTAAACACCATTTAACTCAGGTGTGCTTGAAGAGTAGTAATTACATACCATTATGCATAACCACACAAACATTTGGTAAATCTCTCTGGGAAAGTTGTGTAGCACCTTGCCCCCCCCCCCCCCCCCCCCCCCCCCTCCCGTCTGTCAAAATAGAGAACAGATGCCACATCTGTCTCTGAAGAGATCAGGGTATTATGTGTGTAGTTAAAACCCACCATCCAATCTCAGAAGCAATGCTCATTACACATACAATTATATGTGACTTCATCTAAGATGTCAAATTTAGTAAACATTGGGGAAATACACAAATAAAGAAAAGGTTCGTTTTGTTTATAGCCTACATGTGATGTGTGGTATTAACTGTTGTAAACATGCCTGTTGCTACTCGGTCTAAAATTAAAATCCAAGTCCTATAATAAGAATGCACTGATGCCACCCTTCATTGAGGTGGTAAACTAAGAAGCTAGGAAGCTAGGAAGCTATCCCTCCGTTTCAAGATATAATCCTAATTCAATATTAAGGGCTGTACTTACTGAACATGTTCACATTATTTACTGTGACCTGTAGCTTATACAGTCATAGAACCATACAAATAGGCCTACTTCACATTGAGAACAGGCTCAGTTATGTACAAATAAGGATCTGCCCAAATGTCACAAACACAGTTTCACCTAGGTTCATTCAGTACAGATAATGATTGATTTGGTCAGCTACAAAAGTCAAAAAGAAAAAAAGACAAAAAAAGAAGACTCTGAACACACACACACACACACACACACACACACACACACACACACACACACACACACACACACACAAACCTGTATTACACTTTTGCCTAATATTGTAGATTTATAATATATTGGGATATCCATTCATTATGCTTTGCAAAATGAAAATGAAATAGCCTACACATGGTACAGCCATATAGAAAAGGGGCTAGGGCCACGAAAAGGTTCAGTCTTCAAAAAAGTATTACTAAAATGTCGCATGTAGTGTACTACCACTCTCAAATGTTTTCAGTAATAAGTAATGATACTTAGTTATGAATAGGAAGACGTCAGCGGTTTCAATGTCTTGAAATTTCCGCTGACTGACAAAAAATAAATCCACTTTCCATATGACTTTGACAAAAGACAAGTAATAGTAAATAAGAGGTTGAACAGTAACTATGTGTTGGACTTGGTCTATGCCTCACATTTGTCCTACGAAACAACCAGCATAGATCACCGGATCACAAATAACGTTATATCATGGGGGTGCAGGCCTGTGGGACAGAGATGGGCCACACTATCAAGATCTTATCTCATTTCTGTGGCATAAAGGAAAGGGGGGTCAATTACTCAAATACGTCCAACAGTTTCCTCCCATTGGCAATAACAACTTTTGGAATATACCATCCCCCTCTCCCCATTTGCCCAATGAAAACCAGAAAACTGTAATTAGGTTTTTCTGCTCAACAAACAAGTTAAATATTAGCTTGCAGCGACAGTCTCGTGATCACACTGGGAGGGGGCGTGTGCACGTGTCCCTCCTCCTCCTCCTCTCGAGACTCAAAATATATAAGCGCGCGTTCCTCGAAAGCCTCCAAACTAGAGCGTAAAAAGTGGACGCGTCTCGCGGGTGGTCAGCTCGTCGCTCAAAGTCTCGCGCTAACGGGCAGGTGCATTCGACGCAGGAACTCATCGCAGCGCCTTTGCTTCGGTCTCACAAGTAAGTAGGGACCGTCTTTACTAGTGGATGAATATATTGAAATTAGAAATGGAACATATTTGATAGGCTATAGGCCAATTGATCAACAATCGGCCGGATTTCACTCATAATTGCCTAATTTGATCTGGGGAATGCGGTGGCTTTTTTTGTAATTATAATTGATCAGGCTATTGTAATTATAATTGATCAGGTGTAGTGCGCGTTTTTATTTGTACAATTTTAATATTAAAACGACGTTATTGCCAATGGTAAAAACAAGTGCACACATCAATCAAACCTCTCCAATAGTGTCTTCTCTGTCATAAAAAAAGGCAAATTCCCCCCCCCCCCCCCCCCCCCCCCCCCCCCCCCCCCCCCCCCCCCCCCCCCCCCCCCGCCGCATGTTTTTGGACCATGGTCCTCACGCTGACCCGCCAGCCCGCGTACCGTACGCGTAAAACAACTCGAAAACGAACCGCAGCTCGTCCTCACTCGTCGCTGCAGCGAACCAACGGAAGGGATGTTGAATAATACGCAATGGCAATGCTACGACGCGCCCTCCACGTGGAGCCGCACCGGCCCGTCATTGGCTGTGCATACTGGACCGTGCGTTTGGTGTGAATTAGTTCGCGGATCCTGGGTGTCTGCTAGATGAAGTGGCATGCTTTGTGTGTGGTTAAATGAGGCACTGCCGCACACATTATGAATGCCGTGGATCGTTTTAGTTTTTGGAATACAGTAGCTAAAGTAAGCAAGTAGTTTGCGTTTGTGTTTGTGTGTGCGCCGTACGTGCGTGCGTGCACGCGCGCGCCATTCTTTGTGTGACGTCTTTAAAATAGCGTTCCCCCACTAAATAAATCCCCACCTCACCACTGGCTAGTGTTGATATTTTAAGCCAAATGACCGAAAGGGTCAATAATGTGCCAAAGTCAAGAATAGTCAAGAAGCTTGTTTGTTGTTTTATTTAACCCTAAAGAGTTTTGGAGGTTTAATTAACCTACGCAATTTTCAAGAAGTACAAATAGATGTTACAGCCTTGGGATCTTGTGTTAGGCTTCGGTTAACTGCAAAGTTAGTTATTTAACAAGGCTGCATATTCTTTAATGTGCTTCATCATCGACCACGTTTTTGAGGAATGAACTGCACACCACATGTTTGAAGAATGTTTAACTTTCAAATGCTAGTTATGATGGTTAAAGTAGGTTAATTAATTACTTTATGGTTAACTTGTTGAAGAAAAAACGAATGGAGAAAAAAAGTTAATTATCAGTATAATGTTATCCATATAATTTTGCTTGCTTAATTTGCCATTACACTATTAAGCCAGTTCATTTCTAGTACAAAGCACGTCTAATATACCTTGTTGTTCTTGTCTTTTATTCTAAAACTAAACCAAATTCCCCTTTTTTCTTACAGTACACTTCAGCAGAGGCAGACTCATCATGGACGCCCTTCCTGCACCAGTATTACTTCATTTGACAAGGAACTCGGAAAGAACCGTCTGCATAACCCGATAGCGATAAACCCCTGTTCCAGAATCATGTTTTTCCTTTACCAATCAGGCTCAGATATCAGGCTAACTGGTTGTGTATTTCTATAACACTACAACGCAGAGGTGTTGAGTTAATTGACTTCAGGGTTAAGACGCACGGAGACGACGTCTCTCCCGATGGATACAACCACGCTGGCGGCGCTAGCCACCGCCACCACGGTGGGTCTGCTCACCCAGACCGACATGTCGGGCTACCTGTGGCTGCTGGTGCTGGGCTTCGTCATCGCCTTCGTGCTGGCCTTCTCCGTGGGCGCCAACGACGTGGCCAACTCCTTCGGCACGGCGGTGGGCTCCGGCGTGGTGACCCTGCGGCAGGCCTGCGTCCTGGCCACCGTCTTCGAAACTGTGGGGTCCATCCTGCTGGGGGCCAAAGTCAGCGAGACCATCCGGCAGGGCATCATCGACGTGCGGATGTACAACGGCTCCGAGCATGTGCTCATGGCGGGCTCCATAAGTGCCATGTTCGGTAAGCGTTCCCGTCGGGAAATGTGACCGGAGGCTATTAAGGAACGTTATTCTGGTCATACACAAGCTATTTGGGAAGCCGTGTTACGAACCTGTTTGAAATTGGTTTTAAATAATGCGTGGGATTGTTTCCTTAAAAGGTACAGAGTGGCATCTAGTGGAACGGGAGATATGGATGATCATTTTCCTGTGTTTTAATCTGTGTACAATCTCATGAAAATAAGAATCGGTGTGTTTTCGTAAACTAACTCGTCTTTACATCTACATCGACCTTGGTGCGATAAAGGTTAATGTCCCTTTTTTTGGCCAGTACAGGCCACTGTAGTCATTGGAAAAGGGAGGGGTGAGGAATTTCTATGTCTGCCTGAACAAATGAAGATAAACAATCAAAGATGGATGGTAACCTCAATCTGGTAAAGTGGAATAGTAAAATAGTTTGCCTTTGTGTGTCTGTAGGGTCAGCTGTGTGGCAGCTGGCGGCTTCGTTCCTGAAGCTCCCCATTTCTGGAACCCATTGTATTGTCGGGGCCACAATCGGTTTCTCCATGGTAGCAAGGGGTCACGAAGGGGTCAAATGGATGGAGCTGCTGCGCATTGGTAAAGAAGTACCATGTGAACAATTATCACAATTTCACATTTTGGTGTTTCCAAATGTAACCAACGGGGATCTTTAACAATGCATATTTGTCCCCAACAGTGGCATCCTGGTTTCTCTCACCTCTCCTGTCTGGGATCATGTCAGGAATTCTCTTCTACTTTGTCCGTAAATTCATCCTAAACAAGGTGAGGGCAAAATGGAATACTATTTTAGTCTTAAATCCATGCTGTTGTTGCTCTGAAGTGCCTACATCCCTGTACCTGGATCTTGGTTGGGATGTTGTCAGTGGATCTCAATATGATGTACCTGTATTACTGACCCTCCCCAGGCCAACCCTCTGCCCAACGGACTCAGAGCTCTCCCTGTCTTCTACGCCGTCACAATGGGCACCAACCTCTTCTCCATCTTGTACACAGGAGCCCCATGTGAGCCCCGCATGCGCGCACACACACACGCACGCACGCACGCACGCACAGCGCACGCACGCGCGCGCACACACACACACACACACACACACACACACACACACACACACACACACACACACACACACACACACACACACACACACACACACACACACACACACACACACACACACACACACACACACACACACACACACACACACTCACTCACTCAAGCATACTAAACCGGCCTTAACCCCATCTAAAGCAATAACTTACTGAACCAATACAGCAGCTGTAGACGTTCCTGGACTAGTGAAGCATCTAAACATGTTAGGGGAAAGAAGGGAAGAAACTCGGATTGTAACTTTGTTTGCATCACATGGTTGTGTAAGACATTAATAACAGTGTTGTTAATCTTTCAATTGGTAAGGAAGTTATCAAAATCTTGAGGTCTGTGTGCGTGCGAGTCAAGGAACAATGCACACCCCTGCTATCACACAACACAGCTGACTGTGCCTCTCACACTGAGATAGACAGAGCATACTCTTCTAAGAAAAAACAACCCCATGTTTTGTTTTGAGCCAAGGATTCCTGTGTCGTTTTCCAATAACACTAAAACACGTTTAATTTCTTGGCTGTTGAGATAACTCTTTGAGATCATTCATTTTGTAAGTTGTTCTCTGTTGAGACACCAATGACATAAGATCTTCATGTTGAACACAGGGAACTGTGGGGTATTTCCCCCAAATCATTCCCCCTGTATTAGCACGACCTAAGTTAGTGTAGACAATGCTAAAGAAGTAAGTTATCATCGGAAGAAGTCACGCTAACCCCAGTGAACTAATGATTAAACGGTATTATTTGGTTTAGAGGTTAAGATTATCTGTCTCCTGTAACGTAGTGCCTTCAAACCCCCAGTGTGGTTGCTATCATTGCGTCGCCATGCATGTTTGAATCGTGCGTGCAATCTGTTTGAAACTGTGTGTAATCATGCTGATACTGTTGTCCAAGTGAATTTGGACAGGAGGTAGTTGAGATATTTTGGATAATCTCGCTTCACCAAAACCATGTGATCAAAACGCACATGGCCGGTGAGGGCTTGAAGTGCTGGAACACTGTTCTGTATTGTAGTGTTGTATTGTAGACTATACGTTACGAAATATATTTGATAAAGGTAAAAACGTTACATTTTAATGGATGCTATACTCTCTGATATACTAGGATTATAGTAGTTACATCGTTTTCAGTATCACATGAGGCCTATGCAGCTGAACATTTTCTCAAAAGTCCCTACAATAATTTCAAATTAGTCTCAAGGTATCGGGGCGAATCGCGAGCAAAAATGACTTTGATGAATCAATATTGCGAACCCTTTCACTGAGCTGTAGGGACTTTTGAGCAAATGCTCGCGCACATCGTTTTTTTTGTTGTTGTTGCGGCCTACGCTCTCGCGCTCGCAGTGTTTTCCTGCTCGCTCGCATATTTACTCTCCCCGCACGGTGGTTTTCCTTTTGGCACCGAGTGAGCGCCCCCAGCCCGTGGCCGTTGTAACCCTGAACGGGATTGGTTACATGTGGCCGGACAGGTCCAAACACCTCCTGAAGTGCATGAGCGAATTCTTGGGGCACACATTGCAAGCTCACATTGAACCAAGGAGTCTGCTCCAGAGCTGGCATCTCTGGGATGAGGCACAGCGTTACACCCCAGACAGCTTGCAAAACATAGGGCTATTTACAGTAACATCAATAATGTATATAATATCTCATTTATGCCCGCAATTGATGGCAGTGATATGCCGCCATGCTCAAGTTGTCCTTTGTCCTGTGTGTTTCCAGTGCTGGGTTTTGACAAAGTGCCTTGGTGGGGAACGCTGGGCATCTCCCTGGCCTGCGCCCTCGCCACTGCTCTGCTGGTGTGGTTTGTGGTCTGCCCACACCTCAAGAAGAAGATTGAGCGTAAGTGATAGGACTCGTAACCAATTGTACCACGCATTTCATGCATGCAAAACGTTTGCCAAATATTCGATACTTGACATGTTGATATTTGATTAACACATGTATTCGATCGGTAAACGTCCTTAGTTTCTACTGATTGATTTGGTCTCATAAACACAATGGGTGTGGCCATGTGCCGGCTCTCACATCCCCAACTTCTCATTCAACCGTTCCGCGGCTCAGACCTTGTACTGGTTTGTTTGTACGGCAGGTGAAATGGCTCTCGGTCCCTGTGAAACACAACTGATGGAGAAGATCACGTCAGGACCGGACCCCGAGCCCCCCAGCCCTCTGCCCAGCCCCCCCGCAGCAGACAGCCAGAAGGTGGCCTTCAGGCTTGGAGATTCAGCGGAGGCAGATTTAGACAGCAACGGAATAGACGCCAAACATCCGGATCCCAGCAATGGTGAGACGTTAGCGATAGCCGTACGGACTAGCGCTGCAGATACCTGTGTGGCGATCACGAATACAAAACATCCCGAAGCATGTGATGTTTTTTTGTTTTGTTTTTCTAAAGGTATGAATGGCCTGGTTGGTCCCATGACCATCACGGACCCTCACAGCGGACGGTCCCATACCATCCACAAAGACTCTGGCCTCTACAAAGACCTGCTGCACAAGCTCCACGTGGCCAAGGTGGGCGACTGCATCGGCGACAGCGACAGCGAGGAGCGGCCCATCCGCAGGAACAACAGCTACACCTCGTACACCATGGCCATCTACGGCATTCAGGGGGATCCAAAATACAGGGAGGTGGCGGGGGACGGCGGCGGGCTCCAGAGGAGGTCCAGGGTGGACAGCCACAGCAGCTACGGCTCCGCCATGAGCGCCGCGAGCCGGGCGGAAGACAGCGGCGCGGCGCCCAGCGAGGCCGCCGAGGAGCTGGCCGCGGAGCTCGACGACCTGGAGGTGGACCACCCCGCGGTGTCCTCGCTCTTCCAGTTCCTCCAGATCCTCACCGCATGCTTCGGCTCCTTTGCGCACGGCGGGAATGACGTCAGGTACGCCAGGGGTCGGGGTTCCCTCAAAGAACCGGCTTCTCTTCTATGAGGGACTGCGTGAGCGCAGATTCAGTGGGCTTACGCGGGTTTCTGCTTGATTTGACAGCAACGCCATCGGTCCTCTTGTGGCCCTCTGGCTCCTGTACGAGAGCGGCTCCGTGGTCTCCACTGCCCCCACGCCCATCTGGCTGCTCCTGTACGGAGGAGTGGGCATCAGCGCTGGGCTTTGGGTGTGGGGTCGAAGGGTCATCCAGACAATGGGCAAAGACCTGACCCCAATCACACCCTCCAGGTACTATTCCACCGACTCCCAACAAATCCCACGGGTCCTCGCGCGACCGTCTCGGTGGCGGGTGGGTGGGTGGGTGGGTGGGTGGGTTGGTTGGTTGGTTTGCACATCACTCATTACATTGTTCTGTTGTCCAATACAGTGGCTTCAGCATTGAACTGGCATCAGCCCTCACTGTCGTCGTGGCGTCCAACATTGGCCTTCCTGTGAGCACAACCCACTGCAAGGTAGGTGGTGCAGCACAACCTTTTGCTTTCCACAACAACACGGGATGCTAAATGTTTTACTGTATACATTGACACTCGTTGGTTAAACATTATGCCAGTCGCCGTAAACCGGTTTGTGCTGTGTTTCGTAAATGGCCAGACAACGTTTGAACAGGTGTTTCACGTTGTTTGGGCTTTGAGCCCCACTATGGCACATTCAGCAGTGGATCGGGCCGTTGTGTTGACTCTAGTTACGCGGTCATACAGGTGGGCTCGGTGGTGGCTGTGGGATGGCTGCGCTCCAGGAAGGCCGTGGACTGGCGCCTGTTCAGGAACATTTTCATCGCCTGGTTCGTCACCGTGCCGGTCTCAGGGCTGATCAGCGCTGCCATCATGGCCCTCTTCATACACGTTATCCTGTGAGGCCGCAGCCGTCCGCTGGTGTACAGAGGCTACATCACGCGACACAGAGGGTGGCGTGTGTACGTTAAAAGATTACGCCCGCGCTTTGGTTTAACTGACCACTGTTGGTCTCAAATTGATTTGCCTTGATCATTTTCCTTTTTTGTGTACATACATACATACATGTTTAATTGCTGTTTTATGTCAACTGTACAATGTTGTGCCATAAAGCGCCTGTAAATATCCAACGCATTTGGATAGTATAAAATGACCATATGTTTAAAGAATCAAACTCATGAATGTTGTGAAAACTCCTCTTTTCAATCGAAAGTTGACATTTGAAGCTGTTGAGTCATTAATCTTGAATGACATCATAATAAACACATCTCAGTGGCAGTGAAATTACATGCGCCTTCAGACATGACATAATTATGAGCCATTTGCAAATACAATTGTATGTAAGGGTGGGATTTAACAGGGTGATTACCCAACATAAGCTTGTGTGAAGTTACATGGATATTCATATTTTTGGAGTGGAAAAAAGTTCAACAGAAAGTTGTTACAGTTGTAGACTGTTTTACACATTTTATTTTATTTTGTCTTTAAACAGAAATTAGAGGCATTTAACAATGATTTAAAAAAAAAGATTCCCACTGTGAATCTATACATGTTTTATAAGTATAGGGCAAAGGCCTAGCCTGGGAACAAGAAAAATCTGCGAGCTCAAGTTTTATTTGCTCGGTCATATAGATAGAGAGTTAGATAGATATCTATATCTATAGATATATATATCTATAGTAGCCTGACATCGCCCAACCAATTCGCAAATGCGTATTGCATATATATATTTATGTATATTAAAATACGCATTTGAAGCATGTATGTAGCAAGAAATTTGCTTTGAGTGCAATAAACAATGTTATTAGACGGGAGGCTAATATAAGGTTAAGGTAGAGGGGCGATTAAGGTGAGGGTAGAGGGGAGGGGAGGGTAGAGGGGGTAAGGTGAAGGTAGAGTGGAGGGTAGAGGGGAGGTTAAGGTGAGGGTAGAGGGGGTAAGGTGAGGGTAGAGGGGATGTGAGGGTAGAGGGGAGGGGAGGTGAGGAGTAGGTTAGGGTAGCGATTAGATTAAGGTGAGGTAGGGGGGAGGTTAAGGTGAGGGTAGAGGGGAGGTGAGGGTAGAGGGGAGGGGAGGTGAGGAGTAGGTTAGGGTAGCGATTAGATTAAGGTGAGGTAGGGGGGAGGTTAAGGTGAGGGTAGAGGGGAGGGGAGGGTAGAGGGTAGAGGGGAGGGGAGGTGAGGGTAGAGGGTAGGGAGGTTAAAGTTAGGGTAGAGGGGTGGGAGGTTAAAGTTAGGGTAGAGGGGAGGGGGAAGTTAGGGCAGAGTGGTATTAAGGTAGAGGAGAGGTTATGGTAGAGTGGAGGTTAAGGTGAGGGTGGAGGAGTAGGTTAGGGTAGAGATGAGGTTAAGGTTAGGGGAGGGGGGAGGGTAACGTAGGGGGGAGGTCAAGGTTAGGGGAGGGGGGATGTTAAGGTAGAGGGGAGGTTAAGGTGAGGGTAGAGGGGAGGGGGAGGTGAGGGGAGGGGGATGTTAAGGTAGAGGGGAGGTTAAGGTGAGGGTAGAGGGGAGATGTTAAGGTAGAGGGGAGGTTAAGGTGAGGGTAGAGGGGAGGGGGATGTTAGGGTAGAGGGGAGGTTAGGGGAGGGGGAGGTTAAGGTTAGGGTAGATGGGAGGGGGGAAGGGGGAGGTTAACGTTAGGGGAGGTTTAGGTTAGAGAATATTGTACAATGGTAATATGCATTAAACTTGCAGCACAACATAAAAAAATAAACACATACAACCAGGTAAGATTTTTATAGGATTTAATATTATAAAACACCATTAGTATACATTTTAAAAAGCATTTGCACATTGAAACATTTTGGGGAAGCGTTGTCCAAACCCATTTTGAAAACATTTGGAGCGGTATATTGTGAAACCAGGCTCAACCATCTCTCCCTAACTCTTTCCCTAACACTGAACCCTAACTCCTTGAAGGACAAGGAGCACTCCCACTGTGGGAAGGAAGGAAACCTTGATGGAACACATTAGGAGGATCCTAATGTGCAACATATGGTGACAAAGTCAAGTTGTGTGAGATGAATCCAGCGATGACTTCAGCTGTGATGAGGCGCTGTGTGTTGGTCACTCTGAAATGTTGCCACAGGAAAAAATGCAAATTGTTCACTTTAAGACTATTTGAATGTCTAAGTAGTGTCGGGTAATCAATAGGTTATTACAACTAGTAAATGAACACAATATCCATGTAATCTTCAGCAGTGGACTACTGACCTGCAGGACTTCAGCTGTTCAGAGATACAGGTGTGATACAGCTCAGGTGTGTCTGCCCCAGACTGAACACAGCATTTCAACCGCGCCTAAAAAGGGATGACATGGATTATTCAAAACAATCCAACATTCAGTTATTTAGCAGACACTCTAAGAGACCTAGTGAATTCAGATGCATGTCATTACATGTAGTCTGAGAAGTTGGGTGTGGAACCCAGTACCATTTGATGGAGAGCCCAACACCCCATCCTGCCCTGTACGAGGACCACCAGTGCCAGAGTCACCTTCCAGATGCACGGCTCCTGCTTCAGCTCTCTCTCCTCAGTGGTTAATCCCTTTAGAGCCCGGTGTCACTCGCCCCTCGGCTCCGCCATCAGCGTCCCTCGCCACGGATTCCTGAGCGTAACAAACAGCGGCAGTTTGGCCTCAATGGCCGGCAACAATCACAGTGGTCGTTTTTCTGCTCTGGTAACATACATCAGCATTTTGGGCTGGTAACACAGTGGTAGTTTGATGGCCTGGTAGCACGCATCAGTGGTAGTTTGGCGGTCTGGTAGCAAACATCAGTGGTTTGTGCGGTCTGGTATAGGTGGTAGTTTGCATTTATGTCTGGTAGTAAACAGTACAGTTTATGCTAACTTACGAGTAATCCTTGGCAGGTAGACTCATGGTGTTCCTCCAGATGCACTGCTCCTCCATCGGGTCTCAGCCAAGGTTCCTGGTCTGGTCAACACCATTAGTTGAGCCATGGGTGGGTGGGCTTTATTCTTTGGAAGTCATTCTGAACTGAAGTGCTGGATGGAGTGTAAAAGAGATGATGGAAGATGAATGATTTGTTTAAATATTTTAAACCTGCCCTAACATAGATGCTTTGGAAATTGTTGTGTAGGACCAAGCATCTTCAGTTATTTGTTACTCAGAAATATAGAAGTGTGTGAATTCAAGAGCGTACTTCTGGTTGTCACATGACACAGAACACAATGTTGACTAACCGCTGGCATTTACCTTCCAAAGACATCAGCAGTCCCATCGTAGTCTTCCAAGCTGATCCTGGTGGGTCATCTGCATTATCTAGTCGCAACACAATCAGGATATTAATAACATCTTGCACCTCAGCAGACACTATCTGTTTAAATGAGAAAGTAAAGCAGACCCTGCAGCCTTCACATTTAGAGCAGAAATTGCGAGTCTAAATAAATCTGTTCACTCATAGCTCCATTAACCCAGGGACTGTTTTCTCTAAATCATTTTGATCAGAAGGGATGGCTGCAGTGACAGATCTAGGACTAGTTGAGTGGCTAGTTTAGCAGTAGTGCTCTCTTCCATTGACGTGGCAGTGAGTGTGATAATCACTTTAGAGATGGGTGTCATTACGCCCACGAGGGACGTCCTTCACCAGGCAGGTCCTCCAGCACGGCTCCTCCATCAGCTCCGCCTGGTCCTGGTCTGTAACAAACGGGTGGATTCGCCTCAACGTCTGCTAACAAACTCGGTCTAACATCTGGTAACAAATACCCTCGCATTTTGTAAAGGGGTAGCGAATATCCAACTTTCTTAAGTTTACATGTTGACTTATTGAGCAATGTTTAAACTATAGTAGCAGCAATAGGAGCAAAAACGGCTCATATGACTCAGAAGACCCAAAATATTACCTCAAAACACAGCTTTGGCTAAATTTCACAATGAAAATCAGAAGAATTTTTTTTATAAATCACCCTCTACAATCGTTTGCAAGAACTAAAAAGAATCTCTGGGCTTTAGTGTTTCAGAACAGCTTTGTGATGGTTACCCTCTGGGCCTCAGCTTCCGGTCCACCCTGGTGATCCATGCCTGGTGCAGGGGATCAGGTTACCCTCTGATCCTCAGCCTCCGGTCCACCCTGGTGATCCATGCCTGGTGCAAGGGATCTGGTTACCCTCTGGTCCTCAGCCTCCGGTCCACCCTGGTGATCCATGCCTGGTGCAGGGGATCTGGTTACCCTCTGGTCCTCAGCCTCCGGTCCACCCTGGTGATCCATGCCTGGTGCAGGGGATCAGGTTACCCTCTGGTCCCCAGCCTCCGATCCTGTGAAGTCAGACAGCATCTTAATAAACATGTTCACACAGATGTCTTGTTTTGTACATGTACTTCAATCTCGGAAGACGACGTGTTACAACTAAATAGCTGCTCTATGTCTTATTAGCTTTATTAACTAGAGACCTACAGGTTGGCCATCTTCAGGAAGGCGACCTTCCACACACTGAATCAAGGTACTGAACCAATCACAATCAAGCATATTCTCATCCAATATAAATCCTCGAACTCCTTATCATTATTAACATTGGTAAATATTTTCTATGAATATTACAACAGCAAGTTCAATTACAACTATCGAATGCCACTTACACTGGTGAGCCCGGTAACACAATGTTGACTAACCGCTGGCATTTACCTTCCAAAGACATCAGCAGTCCCATCGTAGTCCTCCAAGCTGATCCTGGTGGGTCATCTGCATCATCTAGTCACAACACAATCAGGATATTAATAACATCTTGCACCTCAGCAGACACTTACTATCTGTTTAAATGAGAAAGTAAAGCAGACCCTGCAGCCTTCACATTTAGAGCAGAAGTTGCGAGTCTAAATAAATCTGTTCACTCATAGCTCCATTAACCCAGGGACTGTTTTCTCTAAATCATTTTGATCAGAAGGGATGGCTGCAGTGACAGATCTAGGACTAGTTGAGTGGCTAGTTTAGCAGTAGTGCTCTCTTCCATTGAGGTGGCAGTGAGTGTGATAATCACTTTAGAGATGGGTGTCATTACGCCCACGAGGGACGTCCTTCACCAGGCAGGTCCTCCAGCACGGCTCCTCCATCAGCTCCGCCTGGTCCTGGTCTGTAACAAACGGGTGGATTCGCCTCAACGTCTGCTAACAAACTCTGTCTAACATCTGGTAACAAATACCCTTGCATTTTGTAAAGGGGTAGCGAATATCCAACTTTCTTAAGTTTACATGTTGACTTATTGAGCAATGTTTAAACTATAGTAGCAGCAATAGGAGCAAAAACAGCTCATATGACTCAGAAGACCCAAAATATTACCTCAAAACACAGCTTTGGCTAAATTTCACAATGAAAATCAGAACCATTTTTTTATAAATCACCCTCTACAATCGTTTGCAAGAACTAAAAAGAATCTCTGGGCTTTAGTGTTTCAGAACAGCTTTGTGATGTTACCCTCTGGGCCTCAGCCTCCGGTCCACCCTGGTGATCCATGCCTGGTGCAGGGGATCAGGTTACCCTCTGGTCCTCAGCCTCCGGTCCACCCTGGTGATCCATGCCTGGTGCAGGGGATCTGGTTACCCTCTGGTCCTCAGCCTCCGGTCCACCCTGGTGATCCATGCCTGGTGCAGGGGATCAGGTTACCCTCTGGTCCCCAGCCTCCGATCCTGTGAAGTCAGACACCATCTTAATAAACACGTTCACACAGATGTCTTGTTTTGTACAACATGTACATGTACTTCAATCTCGGAAGACGACGTGTTACAACTAAATAGCTGCTCTATATCTTATTAGCTTTATTAACTAGAGACCTACAGGTTGGCCATCTTCAGGAAGGCGACCTTCCACACACTGAATCAAGGTACTGAACCAATCACAATCAAGCATATTCTCATCCAATATAAATCCTCGAACTCCTTATCATTATTAACATTGGTAAATATTTTCTATGAATATTACAACAGCAAGTTCAATTACAACTATCGAATGCCACTTACACTGGTGAGCCTGGTAACACAATGTTGACTAACCGCTGGCATTTACCTTCCAAAGACATCAGCAGTCCCATCGTAGTCCTCCAAGCTGATCCTGGTGGGTCATCTGCATCATCTAGTCACAACACAATCAGGATATTAATAACATCTTGCACCTCAGCAGACACTATCTGTTTAAATGAGAAAGTAAAGCAGACCCTGCAGCCTTCACATTTAGAGCAGAAATTGCGAGTCTAAATAAATCTGTTCACTCATAGCTCCATTAACCCAGGGACTGTTTTCTCTAAATCATTTTGATCAGAAGGGATGGCTGCAGTGACAGATCTAGGACTAGTTGAGTGGCTAGTTTAGCAGTAGTGCTCTCTTCCATTGAGGTGGCAGTGAGTGTGATAATCACTTTAGAGATAGATGGGTGTCATTACGCCCACGAGGGACGTCCTTCACCAGGCAGGTCCTCCAGCACGGCTCCTCCAACCAGCTCCGCCTGGTCCTGGTCTGTAACAAACGGGTGGATTCGCCTCAACGTCTGCTAACAAACTCGGTCTAACATCTGGTAACAAATACCCTTGCATTTTGTAAAGGGGTAGCGAATATCCAACTTTCTTAAGTTTACATGTTGACTTATTGAGCAATGTTTAAACTATAGTAGTAGCAGCAATAGGAGCAAAAACAGCTCATATGACTCAGAAGACCCAAAATATTACCTCAAAACACAGCTTTGGCTAAATTTCACAATGAAAATCAGATTATTATTTTTTTATAAATCACCCTCTACAATCGTTTGCAAGAACTAAAAAGAATCTCTGGGCTTTAGTGTTTCAGAACAGCTTTGTGATGGTTACCCTCTGGGCCTCAGCCTCCGGTCCACCCTGGTGATCCATGCCTGGTGCAGGGGATCAGGTTACCCTCTGGTCCTCAGCCTCCGGTCCACCCTGGTGATCCATGCCTGGTGCAGGGGATCAGGTTACCCTCTGGTCCTCAGCCTCCGGTCCACCCTGGTGATCCATGCCTGGTGCAGGGGATCAGGTTACCCTCTGGTCCCCAGCCTCCGGTCCACCCTGGTGATCCATGCCTGGTGCAGGGGATCAGGTTACCCTCTGGTCCTCAGCCTCCGGTCCACCCTGGTGATCCATGCCTGGTGCAGGGGATCTGGTTACCCTCTGGTCCTCAGCCTCCGGTCCACCCTGGTGATCCATGCCTGGTGCAGGGGATCTGGTTACCCTCTGGTCCCCAGCCTCCCATCCTGTGAAGTCAGACAGCATCTTAATAAACACGTTCACACAGATGTCTTGTTTTGTACAACATGTACATGTACTTCAATCTCGGAAGACGACGTGTTATAACTAAATAGCTGCTCTATATCTTATTAGCTTTATTAACTAGAGACCTACAGGTTGGCCATCTTCAGGAAGGCGACCTTCCACACACTGAATCAAGGTACTGAACCAATCACAATCAAGCATATTCTCATCCAATATAAATCCTCGAACTCCTTATCATTATTAACATTGGTAAATATTTTCTATGAATATTACAACAGCAAGTTCAATTACAACTATCGAATGCCACTTACACTGGTGAGCCCGGTAACACAATGTTGACTAACCGCTGGCATTTACCTTCCAAAGACATCAGCAGTCCCATCGTAGTCCTCCAAGCTGATCCTGGTGGGTCATCTGCATCATCTAGTTACAACACAATCAGGATATTAATAACATCTTGCACCTCAGCAGACACTTACTATCTGTTTAAATGAGAAAGTAAAGCAGACCCTGCAGCCTTCACATTTAGAGCAGAAATTGCGAGTCTAAATAAATCTGTTCACTCATAGCTCCATTAACCCAGGGACTGTTTTCTCTAAATCATTTTGATCAGAAGGGATGGCTGCAGGGACAGATCTAGGACTAGTTGAGTGGCTAGTTTAGCAGTAGTGCTCTCTTCCATTGAGGTGGCAGTGAGTGTGATAATCACTTTAGAGATGGGTGTCATTACGCCCACGAGGGACGTCCTTCACCAGGCAGGTCCACCAGCACGGCTCCTCCATCAGCTCCGCCTGGTCCTGGTCTGTAACAAACGGGTGGATTCGCCTCAACGTCTGCTAACAAACTCGGTCTAACATCTGGTAACAAATACCCTTGCATTTTGTAAAGGGGTAGCGAATATCCAACTTTCTTAAGTTTACATGTTGACTTATTGAGCAAAGTTTAAACTATAGTAGTAGCAGCAATAGGAGCAAAAACCGCTCATATGACTCAGAAGACCCAAAATATTACCTCAAAACACAGCTTTGGCAAATTTTCACAATGAAAATAAGAACCATTTTTTTTTTAAATCACCCTCTACAATCGTTTGCAAGAACTAAAAAGAATCTCTGGGCTTTAGTGTTTCAGAACAGCTTTGTGATGTTACCCTCTGGTCCTCAGCCTCAGGTCCACCCTGGTGATCCATGCCTGGTGCAGGGGATCAGGTTACCCTCTGGTCCTCAGCCTCCGGTCCACCCTGGTGATCCATGCCTGGTGCAGGGGATCAGGTTACCCTCTGGTCCTCAGCCTCCGGTCCACCCTGGTGATCCATGCCTGGTGCAGGGGATCAGGTTACCCTCTGGTCCCCAGCCTCCGATCCTGTGAAGTCAGACAGCATCTTAATAAATACGTTCACACAGATGTCTTGTTTTGTACAACATGTACATGTACTTCAATCTCGGAAGACGACGTGTTACAACTCAATAGCTGCTCTATATCTTATTAGCTTTATTAACTAGAGACCTACAGGTTGGCCATCTTCAGGAAGGCGACCTTCCACACACTGCATCAAGGTACTGAACCAATCACAATCAAGCATATTCTCGTCCAATATAAATCCTCGAACTCCTTATCATTATTAACATTGGTAAATATATTCTATGAATATTACAACAGCCAGTTAAATTACAACTATCGAATGCCACTTACACTGGTGAGCCTGGTTCAACGCTTCCTCCTCCACATCTCCTCCCTCCCGACCACTCTGCATAGATCACTTTGAGAAGGTCATAATGTTATAGAAAATGATGGGTGAATACGGTGGGTATCAATGTGAAACCGTCCATATCAAACGCTCACCTGTGCGGTTGGATCGACGTCTTGCGCATCACACAGGTTCAAGGCAGCAAGTACTGGAGTTGCCCCCACTGTTGACACAACATTCATCCATTTAAAAACAAGACATCACAACGCCAAGATAACATCACATGCTGGAATCACATGGTAACAACAACTACCAGAAACAGGAAGTGATGCAACTTTTACATGCTTTCAAGAAAAACCTGTCCTGCCTCATTTTCCAAGCCAATGAGAAACAATTTGAAAATGAGAAAAGCTGTAGTATGTCTGAATCTGTCACTACTCTTCATTGAGCTTTACATCATGGCCTCACCATAAATCAACAGAAAAACAATACAATGATCACAGGGTACAACTGTTCTTTGTTGCCTTACGTTATGTGGAATTTCATCTACAGCTTTATGGTAGCATTTGCGCAACAATTAACATATTAGTCTCTTCTGAACAGCAATACCATTTGATTTACGCAAATAAGCATGCCAACATTGAACACCTATTTCTGAAGTCTAGTAGAGACTACATAAAGACAAGTTATTCAGCCCAAGCACTGAAACCGAAAGTGCACTGACCTCACTGTTATGGACTACTTAGACCAGTGGTGGCAGCAGGGAGGGATGGAGCTGGGTGTGGAGGATACCTTGTGACACAAACTACAGTTACAATTTCAGTTCTTTAGTCTATTTTACTGTATTAACATGTGGGACATGATTCCATTATTTTAGCTGTTATTATTTTCAGAAGGTACCATTACTATTCACTACAACAGTATAGGTGTAAAAAGTAATTCCTTGCCATTTAGTTAGGTTTAACTGACAATCACAGCCCAGCTATTTACAACACAAGCAGTATCAATAGTTCATATAATAGTAAAAGGTTACTTAACTATATTCAGCTGCTGGGTTGTTCGTATTCCATAGTATGAAAACGCCAAATTGTTTCCGATTTAAAATGTTTTGCAGCCTTCAATGATCTTATTCACGACTCAAAAATGTGCGCGCAAGAACGTAGTTTGGTACGCAGCGAGAGTCAGTCTTAAAAGTACAGCGCAATTATCGAAGTCGTAGGTAAAAATGCGAGATAAACGCAAGAAAATTCGGCAACTAATGTTATATTATGAATACCCTACCTAAAGCGCAAGAAATTAGTGAAATATGTCAGATGGTTACTGATAGAAATTGGGTACTGCCAGATGACCCAATAGGGTACTCTCGTTAGTGATGAGGTTACGCAAATGCCAATCCTGAGCGTACTGCCAGTTGCCCTCTCAGGTGACTCAACATCCAACCAACTACTGATTTTGGTGCTAGAATGTTTAATCAAATCAATGCCAACCATAATGAGACCAAATCAAGTGCCCATATTGGCCTCAAGTATGTTCTGCACTACACCTCTTGCTGAAAGGGTACAGCAGGCGCATGCACAGTACTGCAGCATTAGAGGGTCACAAACTGCATCAATCTAACAGACCTCTGCAGAAAACTCAAAACCTTCCGACTGGAATCCCAACGTTCCAGTACGAACCAATCCAGCAATAAGAAATGTAACCAGCACCTCACCTTGAGCTGAACGATGATGATGATGATGATCTTGTGGTCCTTTGATCATCTTCTCATTTCAAAATACAGCCAACAGACTTACCTTGTGGTGATCTAGTAGTATGTTGCTGTTGGTTTATGCACTCATCATTTTGACTATACATTGCAGTTCCATCTAAACAAATGTATTACTACCAATAAACAAGGCTAAATTGTACAATACATGTTAGGTAACCGCTTTTAACCGGAAATACTGCCCTAAAAACATATCCCTCATCTCAGAATACTAACCACATTTATAAATGATCGATATTAACAGATATAAAATGCGCAATAAAATAAACCAATAATTCGAGAAATAATCTTCCCTTCCACTTACAGAGCTGAGATACTCTGTTGGGTTCTGATGCCTTTTGTCCACTTCCTTGCTACTCTCAAAAACGTTGCCTCAACATTGCCTGAGTGTTGCCTTATTGATCTGGGTGTGGTCTTCGTGACCAGATATGCATGCTAGGATAAGGTGCCGTCTGAAGTCTACATATCTGTAAATTTACCCCCTCAGAAGAAACCAAGTGTTCAAAAGGCTGTCGTAACATCAGTTACACAAACTGGAATAGCCGTCAGGACCGTGATAGGGACTCCCAAGGAGAAATGCCAAGGGTAGGATGTGAGGGCTCTAACACTTAGCAACTAGAATACAACCTAGCTTTTACTTGAGAAAACCATGGAGCACATTTCAATGTTCCTCTGCATAGATCTTGAAGGCCCAGCGAGGGGTTTTTACCTCCTCATCTGAAGAAGCGCATAACTGCAGCTTGAAGAGGACCCTAGTTGGGATGTTTCCAAGACAGTTTCAGATTCAAGGGGACCTATATCCTAGGTCCAGCTAGCCTTGTCCAAAACATTATAATTCAGCATGAGAAAGACTTGCATCTCAGCACAGAATACCTAATCCACAGGGCTTGCCAGCCATCGACATTTCAGGGGTAGGAAGTGCAACCACATCGCAGACTGTCCAGCTTAAATGACCATTTATAAAAAATGTTCTGGTACATTTTCCAACTTGTCCGATTCTGTCCATTTGGAGACCATCCATTGTTCCTTCCCATTGTAGTCCGATCTGAAGCCGTCGCATTATTCAGTCACACTGCAATCCAATCTGCATGACACTCAAGTCGTCCTGCCCAGTGTGTAGGAGATGGAATAAAAGGCCAGATGCTGGATCGCTCCAAGCTCTTCATTTTTCTTGATCGCAAAGGCACGATGTTGAGGGGTCATCCCACATCCCATGTTTATTTTTGCATGACACCCATGTCAAGATGCTCACACATAGTATGCCACGTTAGGCCGATCCCTGGCCATGTTAGATTGATCCCTTTAATGAAGTACCCTATGCCAGCTTAAACACTGGCCACGCTCACATGAAGTACCTATGCCAGGTCAAACACTGGCCACGCTCACATGAAGTACCTATGCCAGGTCAAACACTGGCCACGCTCACATGAAGTACCTATGCCAGGTCAAACACTGGCAACGCTCACATGAAGTACCTATGCCAGGTCAAACACTGGCAACGCTCACATGAAGTACCCTATGCCAGGTCAAACACTGGCCATGCTCACATGACGTACCCTATGCCAGCTCAAACACTGGCCATGCTCACATGACGTACCCTATGCCAGCTCAAACACTGGCCACGCTCACATGAAATACCCTATGCCAGCTCAAACACTGGCCACGCCCACATGAAGTACCCTATGCCAGGTCAAAGACTGGCCACGCTCACATGAAGTACATATGCCAGGTCAAACACTGGCCACGCTCACATGAAGTACCCTATGCCAGGTCAAACACTGGCCATGCTCACATGAAGTACCCTATGCCAGGTCAAACACTGGCCATGCTCACATGACGTACCCTATGCCAGCTCAAACACTGGCCATGCTCACATGAAATACCCTATGCCAGCTCAAACACTGGCCACGCCCACATGAAGTACCCTATGCCAGGTCAAAGACTGGCCACGCCCACATGAAGTACCCTATGCCAGGTCAAAGACTGGCCACGCTCACATGAAGTACCTATGCCAGGTCAAACACTGGCCACGCTCACATGAAGTACCATATACCAGGTCAAACACTGGCCACGCTCACATGAAGTACCCTATGCCAGGTCAAAGACTGGCCACGCTCACATGTAGTAAGAAAACAAATGCAAATTAAAGAATTTATTTTCAGTTTTTAGACAAAGTACAAACAAATCATACTCAAAGAAAAACAAAGCCAAATAAGGAAAAAGAAAGTAAGAACCGTGTTATAAGCTTCACAATGGTAGACTGCTGTAAAATAGGGCTGGAACTAACCATCGATTCATCCAAAATATTTGAAAGTTACCAAAGTGATGTCTTAAATTTGCTTGCTTCATCTGACAAGCAGCAAAGAAAAACTCAAGTAATCGGTTTATAATGATCTTTGAACCAAATATTTGAGTTACTGAAGCATCATGGAAAAAATGTCAGGCATTTGTCCTTGAAAAGACCCAAACAATTAATTATTTAAAATGTGATCGACAAAACAAATAGTGTACAAATTGTTGCAGCCCTGGTAACCATAATACCGTAGGCGTCAGATTCAAATTTTGTACAATATTCTTCAGTACTGTCCGACATTGGTAATTGATTGTGCAGGATGTCTCCAAAGTAAATACACGGTTGACTCAGGTCCCTGAAGTGACGTACTAGCAGTCCAGTGGTTTCCTGAATGAGTATCCTTCAAATGCAAACTGTGCCGCTTTGATGAGTCTGAGGACAGGGACAGGATTTGATGGAAGTGGTGAGAAGGCAATCTGTTGAGAAGGACAACCCAGTGGTGGGGTGGTAGGTCTTGAACAGCAGGATCCTCATCATCCCATCTGAGCAGCAGGCCGATGAGCCCCCTGCTGGCTCAGACGCAAGCCTTTCTCAGCTTGAACTGCAGAGTAATGGGCGAGGCCAGCTAGCCCTAGAAGATGGGTCCCCTCAAATCAGAACCCATCCTGGCAAGATCCCAACAAGGACCCTTTCTGAACTGCAGTTGTGCTCTCCTCCAGCTGGGGAGGTAGAGAAACCGTCGCTACGGCTTCAAGATTTATGGAGGGGAACATTGAAATGTGCTCCATGGTTCACTGATGCAAGACCGAGGTTGTGTTCCAGTTGCTCAGAGGAAGAGCCCTCACACCTTGCCCCTGGTGTTTCTCCTTAGGAGAGTCCCTGTCACCATCTTGAAGGACATTCCAATTCACATAACTGACGTTACGACGGCCTCTTAAACACCTGGTTTCTCCCGAGGGGGCACGTCTACAGAGCTGTAGACGTCAGACAGCACAGAACCCTAGCATGCATCTGATCACTTAGACCACAGCCCCCCCATCAGTAGGACAACACACATGATGTGATGCAATGTTCAGGAAAGTAGTGGGAAAGTGGGCAGAAACAATATCAGAGGGGGGTCTGAGGTGGGGGGCCTGAGAGGGGGCATGAAAGGGAGGGGCCTGAGAGGGGGCCTGATAGGGGCATGAGAGGGAGGGGCCTGAGAGGGGGGGCCTGAGAGGGGGGGGCCTGCAGAGGGGGGCAGGAGAGGGGGGGCAGGAGGGGGGGGGGCCTGAGAGCCTATACTGCACCACTTTTAACAACAGCATCCACGACCTGTTCAAACTAAACACCGAATTAGCCCATGTACCAACAAAAATCCTTAGTATTTAAATCCACCTACACTCAACCAACCAGGAGGCCAAAACGATGCCCCAACATAAAAAAGGAAAAATCAGGACTTACAGTTTGCAGTTTCTTCGTTGTTCAATTGTGATACTCACAGAATTGCAGTTTCTTATTCTTGACCTGTGAAGGAGTGCAACAAGCAGATTAGTTTTAGAGCTCTAATTAACCACTGAACACAGTGGCATGTTCAATTATTTTCAATCATGCATTCCTTTCCCCAATCAATCAATCTACTCTCACATTTGTAGCACTAAACCCTAAACCCTCACCCTTTTTTATAACAGAAGTCAGTGGGCTTCAATCTTTAAACTCAGTACTTTCACCTGTAGAAACGTCATTGAAACTTTACTTTATTGCTTAAAGATGCGTATGTAGAGTTTAGATGCATCTAGCGGAACAGACTTGATAGAAATTGTATATGATATTCACAAGTGTTTTAATTAGTGTAATAATCCAATGAAAATAAGAGTCGTTGTGTAAAGTTATGATTGCGGTAAAAAAAATAAGTAATTCTTTCCCGTTTAACTACTAAGACTACTATTCCACAATCTACTTTCATATGAATTGGCGAGTTATGTTTCACATTAAAAATCAATGCAGTTCTGTCGCTCTGCTGTCTAAAGACAGACAGACGCCAGCATTGCACGCCGTCATTTCCCCGCCTGCTACTTTTGCACGTTTACATGATGGTGGCCATTTTAAAGTGAATGAGGTCTCAAGCTTCCTCTCCATGAGCTTCCACAACCTGCTCTGCAGAGCACTGCTAATCATGGTAGTCACACTGGGGGATGTTCAAGTACTGATTTCTTTCAACGCAATCATGTGCATGATACCAGGTATGTGCATGATTGTATGACCTACATATACTATTTTTCAATCAATAGCTTCAGGAATAGAAGACAGAATATGTTAAATAAAATCCTAAAACAAAAATCCTTCAAAACCAAAAGGCTAAAAACAACCAAGAACACCATCAAGGGTTTAATTCAAACATGACGCCAACGCATCAGACTCTAAACATCTTAAATCAGTCCACACAACATCAACACCAGCCTTCAATCCCACCACCTGAGTAAAACACATGCACCCATATCCATACTCCTTTCAAACAGTCCACGTCCTTCTACATCCAGAACCAACACGATCAAACACTTCCAGTGGGCCTAGTAGGAGAACAAAAGTCACACTCACAGCAGCTCCACAGGCACGGTCTTTTTCACTTCGAAAAGCGCACGGTGCCCCGCGGTGAACCTGGAACACAGAGGAGCACGTTGGTCGTTAGTCACTCATAACCGTTAACCGGAAACCTGCAACCACGTTCTGCTTCACTTCTGAAACAATATCGAGCTTACCGTGTATTGGAGACGTTAGACGGCCGGCTGGGGGTGGGGACCGACCTGTTGGGTTTACTGAACTGAACTGGTCAGTAAATGTCAAAGCAAACGGAGCGCGAGCCGCAACAGGTGAGCTCGTTAGCACGGCGCGGGGCCCTAATTAGTCCAACTCCGTGCAGGTGCGGCCCCGGATACTCATTATAACGGAAGTCGGGGTGTGCTTCAATCTTCAAACTCAGTTGAACCTGTAGAAACGTCATTAAAACGTGAAACTGATAGTCTTTACTTTATTGCTTAAAGGTGCGTGTGTAGAGTTTAGATGCATCTAGCGGAACAGACTTGATAGAAATTGTATATGATATTCATAAGTGTTTTAATTAGTGTAATAATCCAATGAAAATAAGAATCGTTGTGTAAAATTATGATTGCTGTAAATAAATTGTAAAAACAATAATAAAAAATTATTATTATTTCCCATTGAACTACAAAGACTACAGCCTTCAATCACACCACCTGAGTAAAACACACACAATAGACCCAACAACACAACTACAAGGTTAGGTTTAGACTTTCTACTTTTGAAAGTGAACGCATGGCAGGAAGACGTGAGGAGAAGCCTTCGGAAGACCGAGCTTAACACACGCGTTCTTTTACAGCTCCTGATGTACCGCACACATCCAGTGGAGGTATTCCAGACACTTGTGTTAAATGGGCAGAGGAACACTGTTTCATTGTGAATGGGAATGTGTTCATCCCTTTTGGGAAGATGGAGCTCACCTGATAGATCAAGCTTTTCATTAGGAACCCTGACCCACCTTGCACAGTAACAAGTATAACACGTGTGTCATTCAGGCACAACCCAGAGCTGCTCTGAACTGGAAAATGTACACGGATAACAAAGACTTAAACGTGTTAGTTATGATGCCGGTGTAGGTGGCCTATATACTGCTGGAGGAGGATTTGAGGGGTGGAAATGGATGAATTGATCTCAGATAGAATTTATTTGTATTTTATTACATTTATTTGGGTTTGATTGTTATTTTATTTATTATTTTCGTTAAGCGTCTATCGTTTGTTGACAGGGTTGAAACGTCATCCCATTGGTTACCTTGGTAAATGGCCAGTACTCTGTCCGTCCACTAGGGAGCAGCCCTGCTCCTTCGTAATACCTAACTCAGTGAACGCGGCATGCCTGCTAATCAGAGTTGGGCAACTGTTTAGGTTGGGTTCAACCCTGCAGGTGGAGAGGCCGAAGTATATCTACTCCATCGCCTTTGCCACTCAGCCACAGCAGCACATAGACTTCAGTGGAAGTCTGTCAGTCCTTCAAACAGTAGCATTCTGCAGTGTTTCATGATTGGATAATAGTTAACTTCTACCTCTACTTCATATCAAATTTAGACCTATGGACAGTGTCGGTCTTTTTTCCACATTGTAGAGATGCCGGGGATTGAGCTACACCCCCTACTTTTCACAAATGTACATCTCTACCCTCAGTACCTGGAGCTTTGCTTAACGATACAGCCGATATATAGGTTGACTGCCGCTCCTAAATGATGCTGGTGGTTGGCCTGCCTGCTAATGGCAGAGGTGGGCAACTGGTGCGGCAGAATTCAAGCGTGCACAGGGCGATCCAATGGATTTCTAGTCCATGGCGACGGACTGGTGAACCACTGAGGTCTCCCTGCGCATGTCTGAATCCTGCGTACAACGGTTGACGAACTCGGCTCCTAGCAGACTGGCAGTTGGCATTTTCTGCGTTTCCACTCAGATTTCTTTATATTTTGTGTGTGTGTGTGTGTGTGTGTGTGTGTGTGTGTGTGTGTGTGTGCGTGTGCGTGTGCGTGTGCGTGTGCACCCCACTCCTTGTCGAGGAGGAGGAGGAGGGGGTGGAGCATGGGTGTGTAGGGGCGGAGCCCACAGCCGTCTCTCACGTGATCACTACGTCACACAAACCATTGCTACCGCTTCCTAGAAAGTGTTTACAAGCCCGGGAACCTATTAACATAGCCACCTTTAACTCGCTTTGGACTCAAAATGAACGTGATAGACCATGTCCGCGACATGTCCGCCGCGGGGCTTCATTCTAACGTCCGGATCATGAGCAGTTTGTTGTTGACGACGAGCAACAACAACCCGTAAGTAGCAGTGGCGTCCGGAAGGGCCTCCGTCTATCACCCGGACCGTGCCGCTCCCCAAGTGCTCTGCAGCAGCCCAGTGTGGCCCATCTGAACGGGCAGTTTGCCTTTGGTTGCGTTCTTCCACCGTGGAAGTAGAGAGTGAACTGCGTTCTTCCACCGTGGAAGTAGAGAGTGAACTGCGTTCTTCCACCGTGGAAGTAGAGAGTGAACTGCGCTCTTCCACCATGGAAGTAGAGAGTGAACTGCGCTCTGCAGCTGAACGGGACCGTACGTTCACGTTTGACATACAATAATAAGACGCACATTTGAGATGCCACTTGTGTATCTCCAGCTTGTGTTCTTTTTTTAATTGAATTTTTTACATTTCCAATGTCGAGATACTAACAACACAGCGTAATATTGTGGCGTGGTCACATATAGTTGAGTTAAGTGCGATGTTAAACCTGCTCCATTCACTCTGCAACGTATTGGGATGTTCTATACACCTATTTCTACGCGTTGTGATCGTTCGCAGACGCATATATGAACGATGATTCTGAACCCTTCATGTGTGGTTTGATGGCATAATTAAAACCTAGGTTGAGCATTTCAAACGATCTTGTAACCAAATGACTAGACGGCTGTGCGTCCGTCGGGTTGAACTGACTGAACCTTTGTCCCGCACGTTGCAGGGAGCTGTTTTCCCCTTCTCAAAAGTACCAGCTCCTTGTGTATCATGCCGATGCCATCTTTCACGACAAGGAGTATCGGAACGCTGCATGCAAGTACAGTATGGCCCTGCAGCAAAAGAAAGTCATCAGCAAAACATCCAAGGTTCGCACGTCGACGGGCGGCGCGGCGTCCAACGTCCCGGGCCAGGTAGCTTACGTGGAAGTTCTTCTCATCATGGACCACATACCATTTGCCGTTAAATTCCCTATTGCGTTTAAGGGATCAAAAAGCATCACTCTGCATGTGTCTTATTAACATGAATAAATGACTGTACACGTGCAAACGATGTGTAACTTTTCAGAGCCTGCCCTCAGAGATTGAGGTGAAATACAAGATAGCAGAATGCTACACCATATTGAAACTAGATAAAGATGCCATTGCAGTGCTGGATGGGATCCCATCCAGACAGAGAACTCCAAAGGTAGGCTCCATCCTCTACTTTAAGGGCATGTTTATCTGAGTTTGAGGGGACTTAAAGTGGTCAACGCATGATGAGTGTCCAAAAAAGGCCTGGGCGCCAGGTTGGGCATACAGAACATAGCCAGCCTACATGAAAACATGGTTTAAATGAGGGAATCCGTTGGTTTGAGAATGCCAAACAAAGCTGTAATCTGATTGGATGTGCCTCGAGGTCAAGGTCGAGGACCCAAGCAGTCTGCTACGCACAGCGCCGACACAAGGTCGGGCTTCACAGCTGATCTCCGTAGGGATTACATTTGCAGACGCTGGAAGCTCGTTGTGTTTTGACTGCTGTGGGTTCATAAAATGTTCTCTTTTAAATGGAAAGTGATGAAGACATGAAGACATCTTAGGTTTTCTCTTTATGCCTCAGATCAACATGATGCTAGCTAACTTGTACAGGAAGGCCGGCCAAGAGCGATCCGCTGTGTCCAGCTACAAGGAGGTTCTGAGACAGTGCCCTCTGGCCCTAGATGCCATTATAGGTATGGGTCATCACACCAATCTATTTATGCATTGATTGTTCACACCTGGATAGGCACGTGTTGTGCACTGCACCACCCAGCTTGTGTGTGGCATAGCCACAGGCCGTCAAAAGTCAGCCTGTCCTCTTTGTACCCTGGTTCCCCAGGCCTCCTGTCTCTCTCGGTGAAGGGAGCAGAGGTGGCGTCAATGACCATGGACATGATCCAGAGTATCCCCAACCTGGACTGGCTCTCTGTCTGGATCAAAGCATACGCCTTCATTCATGCCGGGGACAATCAAAGGGCCATCAACACCATTTGGTGAGCAGAGCCACCTTCAACCTTATTCACCTAGCACCCATCCAACGGACGGGTTAGTTGGGTGGGTTAACCTCACATTTCTGGAAACCGTGACAACGCGATGCAAAATCTTTAGTACTGCATTCCATTTCCCAACCCAGGTAGCATTTAGAAGGCATTTCAATCGCGGCGTCATGGTTTCCTCCAAAGATTCTAAAAGGTTTCCCCATCCTGCTAACCAACATGGCCGCTAGCTGAATAAGGCGTCTGTCAGATGTGGTCTGGTGGTACCCCCTAAAACCCCATGCCCTTAAATTGGCATGGCAAAAACAATTCAAACAGGGAAACTATTCATGTGATGGCTTTTTATGTCCTGCGTGTGTCTCAGCTCTCTGGAGAAGAAGTTCCTTTTGCGGGACAACGTGGACCTGCTTGTGAGCCTGGCTGATGTCTACTTCAGGGCAGGTGACACAAAGAACTCCATCCTGAAGTTTGAACAAGCCCAGATGCTGGACCCCTACCTGATCAAAGGTGCGGTCATCTCCCAAAAGGTTTAAATGTCACTGAGTTTGGATTGAAATTGTGCTATGTAATTAATATGTTGTTCTTGAAACTCCTCATTTGTCCTTTTTTTATTATATGGATTTCAATTAGCCACAAACTGCAAATAGGTTAGCAACAGATCTTTGCATATAGCAGACGTTTCACAAATGGAAAAGACAAACACAAAATTAAAGCATTATCTTGACGCTATTCTCAGTACGGTTGGGAGTGGGTGTGTAACCCATTTATAGTACTTTTAATTTACTATGAAGTATTTTTGCAGACTTTTCTTTTTCAAAGTGACCTGCAAGTGAGTCACGATACAAGAAGTGACCGAGCACGGAGGCATCTTTCTCAAGGATGCTTAAGGTTGCGGACCGAGGGGATTGAACCCAGCGCCCATTTACCTGGCAGTGGAACACGCTACTGTGCCACTGCCACACTGTCCTGTTACATCCTCCATGCTGAACACGTGTACTTGGGGTTATTTGTGCGGCAGGCATGGACGTGTACGGCTACCTGATGGCCCGAGAGGGACACCTGGAGGACGTGGAGGTGCTGGGAGGACGGCTCTTCAACATCTCGGACCAGCACGCCGAACCGTGGGTCATCTCCGGGTGAGTCAGGCAGCCCGTCGACGGGGAAGCGGTTCATTCATACACGACGTGTGTTTGTCTCACAGTCGTCGTGTCTTTGGCGTTTCGGCAGCACCGTCCATTACCTCTTAGTCCCACGTTTCGTGATGAAGGCGTGCGGCGTCCTGAGCGGGCGTCTCCTCCCGCGTCGGCTTTACGCTCGACCTCCTCTGTGAGTTGTTCTCTTCTTTTCAGCTGCCATAGCTTTTACAGTAAGCGCTACTCCCGGGCTCTGTACCTGGGGGCCAAGGCCATCCAGCTGAACAGCAACAGCGTGCAGGCCCTCCTCCTGAAGGGGGCGGCGCTGAGGAACATGGGACGCGTCCAGGAGGCCATCATCCATTTCAGAGAGGCCATGAGGCTGGCTCCCTGTCGCCTGGACTGCTACGAAGGCATGCCCTCCTCTACCCCTTCTTTTTCAATTGAAATGTCTCGCGGCTTTTAAAGACGACGTGAAATGTCTTTCTGTGCACGTCTTACTTCACCTAAATGTGTTCGGAGGGATTGTTATTTGAATCTTTGATTTTATTGGCTCACGACAAAACACACTTGCTTGTTGTGCTTGTTGCAGTGAGGCGAGATGATCGGTTAAATTGGTTGTTGTCACAACCCAAAGATGCTCCGCAGTAGAGGACGTTTATTAGATGTAAAATAACTATGGTCCATCTCTTCCTCGGTCGCCAGGTCTGATTGACTGTTACCTGGCGTCCAATGGGATCCGAGAAGCCATGGGGATGGCCAACAACATTTACAAAACCCTAGGGGCCAACGCACAGACTCTGACCATCCTGGCGACGGTCTGCCTGGAGGACCCCGTCACCCAGGAGAAGGCCAAGGCGCTGCTAGACAAAGCCCTGGCCCAGAGGCCTGACTACACCAAGGCCGTGGTCAAGAAGGCTGAACTACTGAGTACGCAGTACCGACGTCACCAACGATGGCCGCCGACATGAAATCGAAACGAGAAGCCCTGCTCCATTGTCAACTTTTGAAATCGATTTGTGTTTTTCCCTTGTTAAAAGGCCGAGAGCAGAAATATGAGGAGGGGATCGCTCTCCTTCGCAACGCCCTGGCCAATCAGAGTGACTGTGTCCTGCACCGAATGCTGGGGGATTTCCTGGTGGCGGTCAATGATTACCAAGAAGCCATGGACCAGTACAGCATAGCCCTTAGGTAAGAGTACACCTTCCGTCGGGTCCAGTTTTGAGTGTCTCACCTTCAGAGGACTTTAAAAAAACGTACCAGGCACTTGAGAACCACGCTTTCTGGGGACTTGAATGCTAAGCGCCCAACAAAGCATCTGCAATTATAGTTATACAATGCTGGCGGATGCCAGTGGGCCAACACCGGTTCATTACACTTCATCCGCCAACACGATGGACGAACAGCACGGCCCACTGGGCCGATGTTGGGTGTTTACAGGGGCAGTGGGAAGTCAACACTTTTGTTTCCGTGTCTTTTTCCTATATCTTTCTGCTGTCTGTGAAAAGCCTGGATCCCAACGACCAGAAGTCTCTGGAGGGCATGCAGAAGATGGAGAAGGAGGAGAGCCCTACGGACGCCACGGTAGAGCTGGACGGAGACGACATGGAGGGCAGCGGGGAGGAGGGAGACCTGGAGGGCAGCGACAGTGAGGCGGCTCAGTGGGCCGACCAGGAGCAGTGGTTTGGCATGCAGTGACCCCCCCCCCCCCCCCCCTAAACCCCAGCAGTGACCCCCCCTCCCCCCAGCAACCACCCCTAAACCCCAGCAGTGACCCCCCCCCCCCCTAAACCCCAGCAGTGACCCACCCCTAAACCCCAGCAGTGACCCCCCTCCCCCCCCTAAACCCCAGCAGTGACCCCCCCCCCAGCAACCACCCCTAAACCCCAGCTGCCCCGACATGGCCACAGGGAACCTTTGCTCCACGGTTTATCGCTGCGTGCCACTGCAGAATGTAGTGCAGGGGTTGGCCAATGGATGCCCCCCCCCCCCCCCCCCCCCCCCGCGTGATCAAGGACTTCATGGAGAATGTATCTCAACATGTGGGGCTGACAGTGCCAGGATTTGAATTGATTTCTTGTAGTCTTTTTTTTCTTCTTAGTTTCTCAGCTACAGAGTTAAAAGAAGAACATGAAAGACCGCTGAAGTGTAAAGCAACAAGAGTCTTGACTCCTGATCGAACGCTCAAGAGTGTTCAAGTCATATTTAGTTTCATCTGTTCTTTTGACCCTGTTGCCTCTGAACCGTCTTCATTTTATGTGTGGTGTTGAATATTAATACATTCTTTATAAGTTTGCCTTTGTAAATAAAATAGCATTTTATGCTAGACATGAACTTTCTCAAATATTCTCTCACCCTTTTAAGTGTAATGTGTATTATACTTGTATAATAAATGCTTTACTCTCCATGGCTTTGTGACCCATAGTTCATTTAGACATAACGTTCATTGATTATTTTACAATTTCACCATTAATCAAGTTTGCTGGAAAAGACATTAAATACAGAAGGCAGAAAGTGTATTACATTTTTACACATTGTCAACCACCGAATAAATTGCTGACTAATACTTTCACCACTACATACATTGTTTAATACGATAACAGATGCTGCTGTCGGCTTGCCAGCTCAGCCATTCTCGGCGAGCGTAAACCTGTACGTGCAAGGACATTTGCTCTAGATAATTAAACAGGTGGTAGAAAAAACCCTGATCAAAGTACTCCCATTTGTCCATAAATCCTGACCACTTCAATGATTAATTCTGACAACACCACTTCCTGTATACATTTTATTTACCTGAAACCACAGTTCATGTGATACACTGTACAATTTCCATTTCTGATATCACAGCACAGCAGTTTGGCCAAGATGGCAATATAATGCCTGCCTTTCTCATGTTCAAATGTATACACCACTGCACCCTTTAAGCTTTTCAAATAGCAGGAATCTACCTCAGACATGTAGCACATCTCAGTGGAAAGCACCAAGTCTCTACGATTATATTAAATTAGGACCCATGTAAAGTATTTCCTTAGGAAAGATGACTGTTGTCATGTTCAGCCTCTTCAACATTTGTACTACGTGAACAAAGTCTTTTCAATTTGCCTACATTTTACATAAATCGAGAGCTGGTCAAATGAATGGCTAATGTTTGAGGACATGCGTCACAATGTTGTTCAGTGTACATGGTATCAACAACTCAAGGATGGCATGAGAACAGTCCTCTAGATTGAGTCTAAAAGGCTTTACATGCATTACCAAAAAAAAAAAAAAACGACTGGGGACATGAGATCAACTGGTTCAAATCAAAACAATGTAGGATTTATAAAAAATATATATTTTGCCATTTATCATTTTTTCTTAATTGACATGCAGGTCTCGGAAGATGTTTTGTTCCTCACAACACACATGCACGACACAAGAAAAGAAAACAAGAAATGGACCCTCTCAGGTCCTGGAAGGAACATAAGATGAGAGGAGGGCTTACTTGGCCTTAGCTGCAGGGGGAAAAAGAGAGAGAACCAAATCAATATAACATATGGAAGCACAGGTCACGGGGTCTGACCAGCATTCTTTTAAATGGACGTTCGCTTCTTTTCATTTTAAAGCCAGTTTAAAAAAAAAAAGTGGTAAAGGCCGTACCGTTAGCAAGCGAAAACAAACTGGCGCTTAGAACACAAAAACGAATGTGGCGCTTGAATGTCAGTGTTTGCCAGTTATCCAGACGTTAGTTTCTTTACAATCATAAACACCTGGCCAGGCTTACCCTGAGCCAGGATGTGCAGTGAAGGCCTCTGGTTATAGCCTGGCACTTGGTGACATTGAAGGCATTGTGGGCAATGTCAATTAATCAAGAACCAAAATATTGAACGGGCAACGACTCCAAGCATGCTTTCCTCCAGTAGACGCTCTACGTGGGTTAAAGCACCTGGGGAGCAGAGCTTGGTTAGGACCGGGAGCATGCAGGTGGAGGTTACTCACTCAGTTCCACAACGGCTCCGAAGGCGTTGGAACAAACAACAGCTTTAGGCAAATTGAAGAAAACTGGTCTGGTAACATTGGAGTGATCATGCAAGAAACCTACTTACAAGCCCCCACGGGACATGGGAGCATGTTGAAAACCAAATATATATATATTATACATACATACATACGGACTACTTTGTGTGCTATATACAGATAAACAACCAGTCTGTTGAGCCTTCCAGAGTAGTGTGTGACCAAGGATGTGATAACTAGTTGTAGCTAATGGATACAAGGGAGTCTACACAACATACAAGCCCCCCAGCCCATTTTAGTTTGTGCTCTAATGATAAGACCATGGGCGTCTTGGTGTCCATCTCCTTTGACATATTCAAGTACAGTATGTGCACATTAGATATAAATTATAAAAAGATAAAGAAAGTCTGATTTGAATTCAGAATGGAATTCTATATATGTATTTTGAAAAGAAAAAGCCAGAGTGTGTTTCAAGTTAAGTTTTAAACAGCCGCTTCTAGAGCAAAACGAAATCCAACTAACGGTAACATTTACATTTTCTAAAACTTAAACGAACGAAATTTAAAAAATTAACGGTGCGAGTGTCTTTAGGCTGTGTCTAATTTACAAAAGCAAATTAGCGCATACCTCAACAGTCGATATGACAAGACTTATGAAAAGGCGGTGTTAAAAAATAAAAATAAAAGATGGTTAGTCACATCAACAGCATTGAGGTAGCTGTGCTCTGCCCAATGCAGAAAAGAATGAGGACCCCGATTCAGAGCTAAACAATAAGGGTTAGCGGATAGTGGTGTTCATGCCGAGGGAGAGATATTTATTCATCTTTATATAGTTTAGCCTCCCTCCACGTCTTGGACTGAATTTAAGAGTCCATCATCTATTTATTTTATTGTCCAAAAGGATCATGCTAATGCAAGCCCCAATTCATATACCCTTAAAGCCCTTCCCAAAAATTACAAAAACTTTAATCATAAAATAGTGTAAATTCTCTGTACAGATCATGACCGCAGGCTCTTCGTGAACAAAAAGGCGACAACAAAGAAAGGCTTCATGTGACCGCAATAAAACATGACTTAAATAAAAACCAAAAATAAATGAATAAAAAACATGGAATGTGAAAATGTCCTTTATACAAAAAAAACCAAACGACACAGGACCTGAAGCTCAAGTTGGTGTTCCAAGTTAATGAAATGGTGGGGTTAACACACAGTGTGTGTGTGTGTGTGTGTGTGTGTGTGTGTGTGTGTGTGTGTGTGTGTGTGTGTGTGTGTGTGTGTGTGTGTGTGTGTGTGTGTGTGTGTGTGTGTGTGTGTGTGTGTGTGTGTGTGTGTGTGTGTGTGTGTGTGTGTGTGTGTGTGTGTGTGTGTGTGTGTGTGTGTGTGTGTGTGTGTGTGTGTGTGTGTGTGTGTGTGTGTGTCCACGTCACACAGGGCGGGGGGGAGGAGAGGGTGGTGAGGAGGGCTAGTGTACCAGGCGAGGAGTCAGTCAGGGCCAAAACATGGCGGAGGCGTTAGTGTCGATGCTGTAAATCCACACCACCAGGGGGAGGCAGAGGGCCACGAAGGGCCAGGAGATGCCCTCCACGCATGCAGAGGGCCCTGGCCGCGGGCTCGTCCTGCTGTTTACCGGCTTCCAGGTAGTTCCTGGCCATGAACTTGAGGACCTCGTCCAGCAGGATGACGGGCAGGGAGATCTTCAGCACCATCACCCACTGGGTGCCATCCAAAGGCGTGATCTGGAAGATGACCTGCGGGGTGGGGGGGTGAAAAGTAAGAACCTGTGGCCAGAAATCTTCTTTATTATTTTTTTCTCTGGCAGAAATCCACTGGCATTGGGGCTGGGAACCATTGACACGAAGTACCAACAACTGCTGCGTCTCTGTACCTTTTTCTGTACCTTTTTACAATTTCCATGACAACTAACCACATTAGTGCCTTGGCGCGACATCTTAGCGACATCTGCTCATGAAAGCCTGCATCCATGAGTGGATGTAGGCTGCAGCCAAACCGTACAGGCTGTAGAGTCCATCATTCCTATATTACAGCCTACTCTATTTCCAAAATGCAACAGCTTGAGTTTCACCCATCCAAACTTGTGATTGGGTGGCTGGAACAAAGAAATGATGGCAACGGCAACACTTTTCTGACAAGTTCAGTCAATCAGCTTGAAGCGCCCGGAGCAGCTGCTGAACAAAGGCAGTGCTTTCTGTCCAACATCCGCGGACGCCTACTAACCTAACTAGGGTTAGGGTTATACTAACCAGGGTTAGGGTTATACTAACCGGGGTTAGGGTTATACTAACCGGGGTTAGGGTTATACTAACCGGGGTTAGGGTTATACTAACCGGGGTTAGGGTTATACTAACCGGGGTTAGGGTTATACTAACCGGGGTTAGGGTTATACTAACCAGGGTTAGGGTTATACTAACCGGGGTTAGGGTACTAACTAGGGTTAGGGTACTTACTAACCAGGGTTAGGGTTATACTAACCCTCCACTCATTGGAAAGCAAAGAAAAGGTGCGGGGGCTGACGGGGACGAGGGCCCTAAGGTGGGTCTGAAGCGAGAACGGTGTCATTTGATGAACGCTGGTGAGATTGAGAGGCCGACTTACAGGCAGAGGCTCCACATAGAGGATGAGGAAGTGCAGGGACATGGAGAGGCAGATGGCCCCCAGTAGCCACACGTTCTCCCAGGGAGGCATGCGCAGCAGGGACTGGTTCTCAGACAGACTGAAGGGGAGAAGCAAAAGCATGTCAAACACATGTGGCGGTGAGCTGGCAGTTTGTCTCTAACAACGCCTCGAGGACTCAGCAGCTCTCGTTCTGTTTGCACAATCTTGCATTACCAGACAGCCATTTGCAGGACTGCGGTGTTCAGGGAAAACGTGTCAGAACACGGTCCTAACAAAGCCGGTTCTTTAACAAAGACGCTTCTGCCTAGTGGCGCGTCACTGGTTACAAGCAAAATGACACGCCTCTCCTTTCCCAACCCATTTCTGCAGCCGGGTTCTTCACGGCCTGGTCAGCTGAACGACAGTCCCAGTCACACACACACACAGCGGCTCACCTGTTGAGCGCGTTGCACATCTCGATGGTGACCAGCACGGACAGGGCCATGGTCATGGGGTAGGGGGACTCAAACACCTGGCAGTCCAGGCCCTCAAAGTCAGGGTTGTCTGCCGAGCATTGGAGGAAGTGGCTCTGGGGCAGAGGAGAAAAAAAAGCGCAGAGGAATGGTCAGGAAGGATTCCCGTGTGGAATGACGCAAGAAACGAGCCACAGGGCTGACTCACCAGCTGGTACAGGGAGACCTGGGGTCCGTCTTCAGCAACCGTAAACCACCAGGCAGCAGCTCCAACCGTGGCAGCTCCCACGTAACCTGCGGCAAACAGCCAGTAAGAACCAGGCAACCACAGCAGCCAGTAAGGACCAGGCAACCACAGCAGCCAGTAAGGACCATTCAACCACAGCAGCCAGTAAGGACCAGGCAACCACAGCAGCCAGTAAGGACCAGGCAACCACAGCAGCCAGTAAGGACCAGGCAACCACAGCAGCCAGTAAGAACCAGACAACCACAGTAGCCAGTAAGGACCAAAAAGAAGACCCAAAACTAAAGCAGCATACTTTGTTCCGTCTGCCACGTAGAAAGCACAAGCCCAAAATAAAACGTGGGTTGTAAACCGAACCTCCAATGGCCATGTATCTGAAGAAGAGCCAGCCGGAGATGAGGGGCTCCTTGGCGTTGCGGGGGGGGCGGTCCATGATGTCCAGGTCGGGGGGGTTGAAGCCCAGGGCGGTGGCGGGCAGGCCGTCCGTCACCAGGTTGACCCACAGCAGCTGGACCGGGATCAGGGCCTCGGGGAAGCCCAGGGCAGCGGTCAGGAAGATGCTGTGGTGAGAGGACAAGGCTTCAGGTCAGCAGCCGGGCAGGTCTCTGACCGCCTGGCAGGTCTCTGACCGCCTGGCGACCGGGCATTTCATTCAACGCCCGTGTTAAAAGGACGAAATGTGTTCAGGATGGTGAAGTAGATTAGCGGCACGGTTTCAAAAGGATGACATCGCCTTGCTACCAACTGTCCTAAGATTTTCGGTAAATATTATGGATTTCTTTTTCCACAGTAGAATATTTGAGGAACGATCAACTCTTTCTATTTTACTATAACCTTTTTACATGCGAAATATGCATTGCTGATGCTGAAATCCTTCAATGGAGTATTCACTGGTCTCTAAGCTCTGTTACACCCCCCCCCCCCCCCCCCCCCCCAGCCCAGACCAGACCACTCACCAGACCACCTCGCCCACGTTGGAGGAGATGAGGTATCTGATGAACTGCTTCATGTTGTTGTAGATGGCGCGCCCCTCCTCCACCGCCGCCACGATGGAGGAGAAGTTGTCGTCGGCGAGGACCATCTCCGAGGCCGACTTGGCCACGGCGGTGCCAGAGCCCATGGCGATGCCGATCTCCGCCTTCTTCAGGGCGGGGGCGTCGTTCACGCCGTCACCCGTCTGAGGGGGAAAAAAACCACAACGTTAAGGAATAACAACCCCCCCCCCCCCCAGTCATCCTGGACGCCCCCCCCCCCCCCCCCGTGACTTTATTTGAGCAACAAAGCGCCGTGCGGCGTGCGTGGTCACCATGGCGGTGATCTCGTCGAAGCCCTGCAGGAACTCCACGATCTTGGACTTGTGCGAGGGCTCGACGCGGGCGAAGCAACGCGCGTTTGTCACGGCGTCGCGCTGCGCGGCCAGCGACAGGTCGTCGAACTCGCGCCCCGTGAAGGCCAGGTGCTCCACGTCGCCCGTCTCCGGCAGGATGCCGATGCGCCGGCAGATGGCCACGGCCGTGCCCTTGTTGTCCCCGGTGATCATGATGACCCGGATGCCCGCCTGGCGACACAGCTTGATGGAGGCCGCCACCTCCTGCCGCGGCGGGTCCAGCATGCCCACGCAGCCCACGAAGGTCAGGTCCGACTGGGGAAGGATGAAGGGACATGTTGGCCATGGCCGTGCTATTGCGGTCTCTAACCCCAAACGGCAGACTAAGAGGGTCGTTTACCTCATACGATGAGAACTTGGCGGTCTCAGTCAGGTTCATGTCTTCCACCTTGGGGGGGCTGTCCCGGGTGGCCAGCGCAAGGCAGCGCAGCGTGTCTCGGCCCGTCCCATAATCCCGGATGGTGGCCAGCACCTTGTCCTTGATGGCCTGGCTGAGCGGGACCTTACTGGTGCCCACGCGCACGTGCGTGCACCGGTCGATCACGCCCTCCGGGGCGCCCTGTTAGAAAAGAAATAAACAGAAACGGCGGTTTTGGTACCGACGGGCCGATGCTCCGTCCACTGTTCGCTAGCAGCAGTTCAGAATTAGCCGATACCAGCAGCCAAATCCCCGGGACTCTTGTGCACGAGACGAAGACGTTCAGTCATTGAGACAGTTAATGCTTGTCCTGCATGCAACTCGGTTCCTCTTTAAAGGCGCCCCGACTCTAAAGGAACAGCAGGCTGTACTTCACCATAAACACATTGAACTCGGTTAAAGCATAACAACCAGCTTGCATCTCCGAAGCCCTGTATGTATTGTGTTTGTAGAAAACGAACTTGATTACCTTCCATAGTATAGTAGTAGGTTTTACAAATGTCTGTGTGGCAGCACTGGGTCATAAGAGTTTTGAAGGAATTTGTGAAAACCTGGCCAATGGCAGCCTATATTTAACTGGTGATTGGTATTCGATGATCACCAAAAAAATTAAAATAAAAGGCTGATCGTAACCGCCTAAAAGAAACTTGGTCGGTGCATCCCTAGATTTGAGCCATTTGGCGATAACTGTTTTCTAACGCCATCGGCAATACTATGTACATAAAACTAAGTTCTTTTATGTAGAGCCATTCAGAGCAGCGTAAACCTGTATTAGATGAATACAACGACAGGTGTCGGTAGTAAAATGTCAGCTGAACAACTTTAACAGACCAATTCTAATAAATAAGATAGTATCATAATGCGGGGAAATGTGCCATAAAGGAACATTGAAAATCAACTGCAATCAGACCTATTACAACAGCTCAAAATGTAAAGGGAGCATGGTTACCTTGACAAACATCTTGCCCATTGCGGAGCGGGACTTGTTGGGAGTGCAGTAGACCGACATGGACTTGCGGTCTCTGGAGAACTCCAAGGTGAACTCCTTCTTCATCAGTTGCTTGATGACCTGACACACAGACACACAGACACACAGACACACAGACACACAGACACACACACACACACACACACACACACACACACACACACACACACACACACACACACACACACACACACACACACACACACACACACACACACACACACACACACACACGTCAGCTAAATCTGCAGGATAAAGGAAAAGTACCTCCAAGTGTGGCTTGGACGCCAGCTTGTCAACTTACAGAATTGCAGGCGTTGGCTCGGTCAATCTTGGACAGGTTCTGGACCTCCGTGTCAAAGGGGTTCATCTTCTCCACCAGACAGGTCAGGGCGGTCTCGGTGGCCTCGCCAACCTTCTCGTACACTCCTTTGGCCTGGAACGACACCAAGCGTGGTGAGGGATCAAGGGGCAGGACAGCGGTAGGTAACGCGGGGACGGGAGAGGTGGGGGCCCTACCTCGTTGAAGTCCAGGGACGAGTCATTGCACAGGGCGCAGATGGTGGCCAGCTCCACCAGAGCGTCATACTGAGAGCTTTTAACCAGCACGTCATCATGGTACCTGGAGGGAACACGGAGGCGCAGTTTGAATCGTGTGCTCACCGCCACCGTGTGTGTGAGGCGTGAGCGGTGTGGAGAGCGGTGTGGAGGGCGGTGTGGAGAGCAGTGTGGAGGGCGGCGTGCCGTGTCAGCAACACTTACACCTCTCCCTCGGGAGCGTAGGTGGAGCCTGTGATGGTGAACTCCGTCAGGGAGCACTCGTTCCCGGCGGCCTGGTTCATGACGAACATCTGAACGAGAGGACGATGGAAAACAGTCACGGTTAGAAGGGCGACGCCCAGAGGCCCCAGGTTCCCGACCGCTACAGCAGGTGGCAGCAGAGACCACGGCGAAGCCCAGAGGGGGCAGGCGCTCCTGAGAAATTGTTCCAGCTGGGGACGGCGTTTCTCTGGGGGTGGCCATGGTGGGTGGGCCAGCTACATGCGCTTAGAAGGGCATTACGCTCTGCCCTCGTGACTAAAATGAGGCAGGACCTCAGGGAGCCAAAGTAAGTAGCACAGTTGGCAGTGGGATGCATGCTTGGCCGTATGTGCAAGCTATCACATCACTTGACAAGTCCATTACTTAGCAAACGGCACATTTCAGAATGCGGCCGGGGGGTTCATCTTGATTAGGGTGAACGCGGCGCCCACTGGTGAAGTTTAAGTGGGAGCCCAGTACACCGGGGTCGTGACCAGACTGACAAACTATTCTGAGGACTGCATAGTCATCGCTTACAGGAAACTCAGCGCACGGGCGATAAAGGAATATTAAGCTGAAAGACATGGGAGAGCGTCTTATTCTGTGTGTAGGGCTAAGCAGCTATGGGGTGTCACGGTGAAGAGTGAAAGAGAGGATTAAAAAGAGCGAGGGAGAGAGCGAGGGAGAGAGCGAGAGAGAGCGAGCGAGAGAGAGCGAGAGCGAGAGCGAGAGCGAGAGAGAGAGAGAGAGAGAGGAGATAAATGGAAGGAGAGGCTGAATGCTATGCAGCACAGTGACGCAAGGTCAGTTATGCAACTGCACCACTGCAAGTTATCCAACAGCTCCTATCAGAGCACTGCCATGCGCTGATATGGTCGCCTGCCATCACATTTACATCGTACTGAATTCACCGTCATCCGATTATCTGCCGTTTGCACGCAATAAAAATACAGGTTTCAGCTTTGGACACGGATAAAAAGGTCACTGCAAATGAATATCTGGTTGTTGCGGTCAAATATGTTTGGAACCAAGTATTGTTTTTAAAATCGTACGGTTTCGTGTTGACCTTTTAAACGTCCAGCCAGCGAGGGCAACGATAATAGTTGAGACTCACCCTGGAGACCGACATCTGGTTGGTGGTCAGGGTGCCCGTCTTGTCGGAGCAGATGACGGAGGTGCAGCCCAGCGTCTCCACCGAGGGCAGGGAGCGCACGATGGCGTTCTTCTTGGCCATGCGGCGGGTGCCCAGCGCCAGGCAGGTGGTGATGACGGCCGGCAGGCCCTCAGGGATGGCCGCCACCGCCAGCGCCACGGCGATCTTGAAGTAGTAGACGGCGCCGCGGATCCAGGAGCCGCCGTGCACCGGGTCGCTGAAGTGGCCGATGTTGATCAGCCACACGGCGATGCAGATCAGCGTGATGACCTTGGAGAGCTGCTCGCCGAACTCGTCCAGCTTCTGCTGCAGCGGCGTCTTGTCCTGCTCCGTGGCCGCCATCTCGTCGCGGATCTTCCCGATCTCCGTGTGGACGCCCGTGGCCACCGCCACGCCGATGGCCTTGCCGGCCGCGATGTTGGTGCCCTTGAAGCGAGAACGGCGCATCGTTTATTTTAAACCTTTTAAATGTAAGGAGCAGCAGCAGCAACAACAAGACAACCAATGGCATAGGCCAGAACCTCTCAAGACGCAGGAAAAAGACCCAACATGTCTGCCAATGCTTACGGAGAAGAGCATGTTCTTCTTGTCCTGGTTGACAGCCCGCGGGTCAGGCACCGGGTCCGTGTGTTTGATCACAGAAATGGATTCACCTGCAGGAGAGCAGAGGTTGAACTCGGCACCGTCTGCTTTAGTTGAAGACTGGCTTAAGTCATGGTGAGCATAGCCACACATTCAGATAAGCAGAAGATAATGGTTTTGAATGAGCACTTGAATGTTATTCCCTGCAAAAACCGGTCTAACTGGAATACACTGGGGGAAAAAAGGTTTCAATATTTGAGGTCAAACAATGTACAAGACGACCATGAGAAACCCAGTGAGAAGCGGGCTGGAAGCCAGCGTCTTACCGGTCAGGATGGACTGGTCCACCCTCAGTGTGGTGGATTTGATTGACGAGATACGGATGTCAGCAGGCACCTTGTCTCCAACTGTTAAAGACAATTAATAACACAGATGAATCAAACACTGATATATGCGTAGCGGTCACCTTTCATGTTAAATCAGCATGGAATAACGGTTAGCTTAAAGCTCACGAATATCTGGACCAAGATGCCACACGAGACCAGCATGTACTTTGTGTGACTCTTAAAAACACAGCCCGGGCAAGTGAGTGGTCCTGGCAATCAGTAGTTGGGGGTTGGTTTTCAGCTATACCGCATACAGAATGAAACCAGCATTGCGTGTCCAAAGAGACAGATGTAAAGTATCTGCCGCCCTGAGACCACCATTGAATAACATCATGTTGCCCCATGAAAACCCATCCTTAATGGAGGCTTTAGAGAAAGGCTGCCCATGATTTGCACACGCTTGCTTCAGCGTCGAGCAAAGTGACAATGGCGAGAGTCAAAGAAAGAAGAGGAAGGAAATGGAGGAACTTGTGAGCCATTAACAGTCCTGTCTCAAAGGAAAAGGCCAATTTTGGCACATTTGAATTGCAGTGACCTAATTCAGCTTCTTGATAGTATATAAAGGCCATGGAAAGTGGGGAAATAGTTCAGCCTGTGCCACAAATTCATGTGAATGGCTTAGCCTACAAATAGGCCTACATTTGAAGAATACTAATGGATAATCCTATAGACTGAGGGCAGACTTTAGTGTTGGTAGTACATGCAAGGTCAACTAGCTAAACTAGTCTTTGAGAGTCGAGTTAACTATCCTCAACTAGACTTGAGGATACAGACTAGTTCTGATGTAAGGATTTCCTTTTGGGGGAACACAGACATGCGTACCCTTGTAGAACGTGAGGAGAAAATAGCATTCAGAGCACGGCGGCAGAAATTGGAAAAGCATTTCAATAAAAATATCCCCTATGCGCTGATCAGGTTTAGAGTAGGTGACTAGTAGGAGGACCTACTTAGTAGGTTTAGAGTAGGACGCACACAGACTGCGGTTAGGCAAGACTATCGTTCACCATCACGCAGAATGAGTTGGGCAGGCACACTGTCGGTGACGTGGGAAAGACCAAACCCATACCGCTGAATGTGAGCGGGTAAATCCTTTGGCACAACTTCAGGGATACCGCCACAGTGTGCGCGGGTGTAAACTTGCCAACCTTGGAGTGTCGCATTGAGATCTACAAGCTGTGACATATTTTCCACATCAGCCATATTGTTCATGCCTCACTGGGATGGGACAACCAGGTGTGCGTGTCAACTCATTAAATGTACCTACAGTGGTGCCAAGAACTCTGATCTCCCAGTGGGTGTTCGCCAATCACTGGAGACACGGGCTGAATTTCGGCGAACGCTGAGGTCAGCTGCATCTTTGAACATCTAAACGTGGAACAATGGCCGCCGTGGCACTTCCCCTTCCGAGCAGTGAGGCCCGTTTCTACGGTTTCTTACAGGGAGCGAGCAGGCATTTCACTTAGTGTGTATTCCGTCCATCAGCAATAAAAGCTTGATTATCTTACACTGCGTTCAGACAAAGAAACGCGCATGTTGATTTACAACTTGCGGAGAGACTGAAATCAAACAGGAAAGGTTTCAACTTTACAAGCAACGGATATTTGCAGAAATGTCCTCGCCACAGGAGGCGTGCCAAGAGAAAATGGCTACATGTGCCAGTAAATCCGCCGACAGGCAACGATCATGAAAAGAACAAGACAAGAAGTGCAGGACAGGCTGGCAACCATGTTACTTGCTGATATGGATATGGAGTTATGGGCAGCGTCGCGTTACCTCCACCTTTGTCCAGAACTCTGTCTAACCTCAACTAAAGTGAAACGCGGGTGTGTGTATATCATCTGTCCCCTAATATCAACATCCTTCTTGGTAGCAGGCCAGCAGTCTCTTTAGACATAATGGCTCGGATTGCAGACAGGTCTGTGAACGGCCTGACGAAGGGCCTTGCATACGAGGGCCGGGAAACCGAGAGCCATGTCACAGATACTACATGATCTGTTCAGACAACAGCGCAGCTCCGACAAGTTGCAACTCGAGCGGTGAGGGAGGTACTTCCTGCCCCAGGGACTTTACATCGGCACAAGCTGCTTGTGTGGTTCCAGGGGCCGAGCGGTTAGGGCTAGGGCTAGGGTTAGCGGCAGGAGGGGACGCTGCATGTGCCGATGGCAGCTCCGACAAAAGAGGCGAGCCGCTACCACCGTGGAGGAGGCTATTTCAGACTCCCGGTCAACAGGTGACACGCCCTGCTGCTCACCGATGCCACTTTCCTCCTCACTGTCGCCGCCAAATCTAAATCCAGGGCACTAGACTTCGGTTCCCTGCCCGTCACCTGCTGCTGAACTTGGCGGAGAAACAAACGACCAACAAGTGGTTGGGTAGTCGGTGGCCCGCCAAAAGTGCCAGCTTCAACTTTGGTTATTCCAACAAAGTTTCCTTGTCCCCACCTTTGTATCCTCAGCGTCATCTGGTGGGAATCTTAATCAAGATGACTCCCACGTAACATGCCTTGGTTTCTGTTTCCATAGCAACAACCCCAGGACTACTGCTGAGAGCTCGTTTCCACCCCCCCCCCCCAATAAAACCTGAGTTTTTATCTAATCAAATATGGGGAACTTAGTCTGTTGTTATGTTTGTTTGAATTCTAACAAACAATTTGCACCGAAAACTATTTTGGATTGGTGTTTTGGTGGCAAAAATTGGTTACTTGTTTTGGGAAGAACATTATCTAGCTAGTACCTTGCTACCATCCCTAAGTCAACATACTGAAAAGCACCAGTAAGATAGTCTTCTGGGCTGCACCTTTATGTACTGCAGTGCAGCGTTGGACCATGGACTTTTGATTGGGTGTCAGGATCTAGCAGATTAACATCTTGTCGAAGCACGGATTCAGGAAGGGAAACTGAATGATAACATCCAATCCATACGCATAACCTGACTTCACAACTTGTGTGAAATAAGTGTAGCGGGTTAAATAAATATTGGGAAAAAAGTTAATGTACCTTAGAGGCTTTAGTAAAAAAACAAGAGCAAGAACAACTTTGCATAGATGAAATCCTGCGGTATTTAGACTAGCCTGTCCATGTTTGACCCTGCTGTTTATTTGACTTGGCATGTTGGATGTATGACGTACAGTAACGGAGTAAGCAGTCAGGACTAAAGCAAGCAGTAAACAGTTTCAGGGGTTGGTGTTGTCTGGGAGAAGGATGGGAGCAGGAGAAAGCCCAGAAGTGTCATGTTTCTTAAGTTCTCCACTCATCACACTCTGCTCTGGGTCAAACTGGCAAGGCTGACATCCTTCTCACGATGGGGTACTGCATAGTCCGGATTCCCAGCACTCAGCGTGGGGCGTGACTTGACGTTGACAGGGGATGCCAACATGGCCGTAGCCAGCTATGAGGTCACAGAGGTCTGGACCTCGTTAATTATCAAATACAATTAAAAAAGAAATAAAATACATAAATAGACAAATCAGCTGCAACTTGTTTGCCTGGCAGTATGTAGTGTGCGCTATGTAACACACACACACACACACACACACACACACACACACACACACACACACACACACACACACACACACACACACACACACACACACACACACACACACACACACACACACACACACACACACACACACACAATACACAATACCAGACTGTGGTGAGGGGTGTGGGTGGTGACGGGCTACAGCCTCAATCTATTGGGCCCTGGTGTGGGATTGCTGTCCCGAGAGCAATTCCCTATAAGGTCATCTAACTATGCAACCCAATAGCAGGAGGATGAGGCCCCCACACTCTAGTCCCTCCCTATCACTACCAGACGGGATGACCTTATGTGTAGAGGAGAAGTCTGATGCTCCGTAAGAGGCTGCACGTCAAACCAACAGCAGCCTTTACACCACACTGAAGCCTTGGAGCGCACCGTGGGTCTTTCTTTAGCCAAGCAACACCAACAGCACCACACCGAAAGAACGAGCTCTGGCTTTTGCTCTGTTTATTTTAAATGCAGTACAGCAACATTCTCTTGTTTCCTATTAGGAGTGGCTTTTGGTTGTGGCCTACGACCCTCGCAGTGAACCACCACAGCATTCTGACTCCTCCCCATAGCACAGAGGGAACAGAGGCCACGTGCGTGCGTGCGTGTGACAAAAACCGTTCTGTTTCTGCCAATGTCTGGGGCAAGGCAATAGAGCTCGGGCGAGTTCAGCACGAAAAACCTGTCTGCTGTTTTTCCCACAACGTCCTAATGTGTTCTGGAACATTGCCGTCTCGCGCCCTTTGACACATGGCATTGCAATGACGGAATAGATAGGAAAGGAACAGTCCAGCAAATGGCGGTAATCCAACATTCATGCCAACAGCCATTAAACACTGGCTCACTTAGAGCTCGCTTAGTTCTGAATCTGTCCAGTTTCTGCACATTCTTGAAAGAAGGAGCTTGTTTGTAAGCAAAACAAGCGGCGCCAATTTAGTTATTGAATCGCCTGAAAAGCATTTGCTTTTTGAAAAGTCGCAAATTCAAATTCGTCATCCTCCGAGTCCTGTGATCGGTTGGCATGCCCCACGTAAAAGAGTCTCGCGTCAGACAGACGCAAGCCTTTACGTGCCTCTCCTGGCAAACGTTCCTAGGGCTCGAGCTGGCAAATTGCCTGTGCAGATTTCCCAGAATAATCGATCACTGTTCCCATTCACACGTGAACCCATGCAGGAAACGTTACGGAACATTGCAGGCAAAGACCGCATGTCCGAAAGGGGCGTCACTCTGCATGGCATCCAGCCCTCTCTGATGATGGATACAACCAACATTACCGATAAGCTCCCTCTAAAAACTCTGTATACTCCGCAGGTGACGGCAGGTTCAGCATCCCCTGCAGTAATGCTGCCACGGACAGTCGATTCAGTCAGTCCCCTGACTGCACCAGCAGACAGCTGCACTTAGGCATGCCTTTTCCACTTCAACTGCATCACACTTCTACCTCCGCGACACAAGCACCCCACAAGAGTCCCTGAAGGTTTGCTAAGCCGACGGCAAAAGACTAAAGAATTGCAGTGACCTTTGGCCCGACTGTATAACTAACCAGGCCTAGTATTAGGTAAGAGAAAAATACCCCATCAAATGTTTGAATATCTTAGTCCACTGCACTTCACTCGATCACACTATGAAAACAACCTTGTTAAAACATTGGATCCACATCAATCATGAATGTCTCACTTCCAAAGGGTATTTATTGGAGTCTACGATAGACATGATGGATCATATTCAGTTAAAACAAACTGTCACCTGTAGTGAAGGACTCACACAGACATACATTATACAGACTCCAATGTTTAAGTGCGATGGTGGTAGTCAGCAGAGACCGGCGCTCCCCCCACCTCTTTGTACCGGTCCCTGAGTAAGTGGCGTGCTATGTTAAGCATGTTGTCCTATCGCTCTCTGTTGACACGGAGATGGGTTTGCTTACGACTGCTGATTGAGATTACTGCAGAGCCACTGTGAGTGCTTTCAGTTGATAATGAAAACAGCAGTGCTGTGTTTGACCATCCCGAGTAGGGCTGTTCGACACGACGATGTACATCTCTACAGATACTTCCCGCCATCGTTCCCATCATTATTCTACGTCGTTTTGACCCTGCTATAAGTTCACTACACCTGCTCGACGAATACAAAAACAAACAGACGGAACCCGCGTCAAAAGAGGTGAGCTCCATTCAGGAGACGAAAAGTACATTTAAAACGAGCTTGAAAGAGTCTCAAGTGTGCGGTTATGTGGCGCTCGTTCTGGACAGCCGTTGATTTTGATGACCGCGTCCGAGAGAGGGTTCAGCTTCTCAGTATAGCGCTACGGTGTGTGTTGATGTGTGGAGCTCCGTCTGAGCAGCCGTCGATTTTGATGTCCGTGTCCGAGTTAAGCTCAGCACAACCCCCGCACTTCATATACAACATCGCTCATTCTAACGCTCGCACACAGCGACGGCACTAACAAAGTATCACAAAGTTGCCGTGGGTTGTAACACGGCCCCCTCCTTCCCAGAACGGTCAGCCAAAAATAGAATTTACAGAAAATGTACTATATCGTGATATATATCGTTATCAAGATATGAAATGACCCATAATCGTGATAGAAGATTTTGTCCATATCGCACAGCCCTAATCCCGAGACACACAAGCAGAACCAGAAATATGCAAGGGACGGGTTCCCTCGTCTTTCCCATCCTGTCGTCTGTCCACAGACAGAAAGGTGGCCATCTTAAGACCAGTTTGAAAGTCTTTCTAGACAGGGCACACAAAGTGAACAGCACAGCGGAGTGCGTGTTTGACAGATAACAAAAAGGTCTGTATTCTTATGGATTTTTCTTTTGCTAGCATCGACATTAAGAGCATCTTTATAGAACATTGCATTTAAAAAATGTCAAGGGACACATCTTACTTAGACTCCATGGGCAGGATGTCTGACCAAGTTTTTAAATAAAGTACAGAAAATGAGTTGATGGTTTCTCCAAATACATTCAGTTCGTCTGCCCTCGTCGTCAAGGTGACTTTGGTCCCACGTCATCCACTGTTCCCTGGGGGGGGGGGGGGGGGGGGGGGGGGGGGGGGGTTTGCCACAGATGACAGGTGGCAAACACTTGTCATCTCCACTACTGCCACTGCCTGCTATAAATACAGCCTTCCATAATCTATACGGCCCGATGACGGCTAAAAAATACACACCTACACTATGTGAAACAAAACAACAAAAGAAGACAGTGGAACACTGCATCGCCTCCACGGCTCAGGGTTAAGCCTGGACGATAACCGGAGCCGTCGGGAGCACTCCTGCGTTCCACAACATTCATCTCCCTCTGTCCCCCTCAGAGTGGACAGGTCTGTCTGTCCCCCTCAGAGTGGACAGGTCTGTCTGTCCCCCTCAGAGTGGACAGGTCTGTCTGTCCCCCTCAGAGTGGACAGGTCTGTCTGTCCCCCTCAGAGTGGACAGGTCTGTCTGTCCCCCTCAGAGTGGACAGGTCTGTCTGTCCCCCTCAGAGTGGACAGCTGTCTGTCTGTCTGTCATCCCAAAATACATTCAGTCCCTGTCCTGTTATAAAGTGAGTCACCTGTGCAGCGGTAGCAGTCTAACAAAATGTGTGCTAAAAGGTAATCCAGGACTGAATATTCATAATCCTTGTCAAACAATGCTTTACATTAAGTCAACAGCAGCAGCTATAGGACTGCTCATTTCCATTTATTTAAAAAAGGTATTTCTGATGCAAATTTCAGAGAATCTATTTGGAAAAGTAGAAAGTACAAGAAAGTCATTTTCTTGCCTTTATACACACCTTTTAAGCCTCAATGCCTTTGAGCATCAATAAAGAAAACCAAATAAGTTAGATTGAGGGAATATTGCAGACTTGGTTTCATTTAGAGCTTAGATCCACCAACTACTCATGTAGTCGAACGCTGCAGGACCACGTCAAACAGGGGAGGAAAGACAAGTATGAAAAGAACAACGTCTACCAATACCTTTGGCAGACTTGGACCTAAACGTGTGTGTGGGGGGGGGGGGGGGCAACTTACCAGCGACCTCCACGATGTCCCCGGGAATGATGTCCTTGGCCTTGATCCTCTGGACGGTCTTGCGGTCCTGCCGGTACACCTTGCCCATCTCCGGCTCGTACTCCTTCAGCGCCTCGATGGCGTCCTCTGCGTTGCGCTCCTAGCAAGGCAACGAATTCAGTTCAAATCATAAAACAACGACACCTGGAGGAGGCAACGAAGCCATGGCTCACAAGTCTAAATGGCTACCGTCCCCCCCCCCCTGTGAAGGTGCCAAGTTTATTCATTAACACGGAGCAGTTCCCAACCAATTAGAGCTCAGCTCAGCTAAGGGGGTGGTTTCTGCACAGAACCAGGGCTCAGGTTCCACCGACAGACTCCTCCGCTAGCTCGATAGCCCAGCAGCTGGTCCACCTTCGCTAAAGCCAGTCACTTCTAAACACTTCCGACAAGACTACACGGTTACGCTAAACTGGCTACTCTACGGCGTGCAACGTGATCGTTCCAAGTGGCTCTGTCTTTACGGCAGAGTGTGCATGGCAGGTTGGCCTCCAGCCATCTTGTACTCCCCATCGGGGGGGGGGGAGGAAGACGACCACACATATGACGACGGCATTACAGAGAACATAGCTGCGACACACCTCATCTGCCAATTTCATTGATCGGCCCACCATGCAAACTTAGGATATTCCGATTGGGTGATAATTCGATATCGTTTACGGTCTTTTGTGTAGGCTCATATCTTCCAGCAAGCTGATTCAATGCTTCCCATAAAGTAACAGACAAATGCTGGTGATGTTCGCCCCATAGGAACCGATAAGAGCAGGAGCTTGGATTTGAAGGAGCTGAATGCCGTACGAAAAAGAGCGGTCTTACCTGCCAAACACCGACGATGGCGTTGGCTATGAGGATAAGCAAGATGACAAAAGGCTCCACAAAGGCGGTGATGGTTTCCTCTCCCTCCTCGAACCAGGCCAACACCTGCAAAAACACATCAATGAACACACTTTTTAATCCATGGCAACAAGCTTGCCGATAAACAATTAGCATTTACATATCTTGCCTCACTTCTATATTAGCCATCAAAACGACAAAAGTCTAAATTGTTTTCCCATCATGTGAAACTATTTCTTTCATAATAGTAGCACCTCTGGGCCCGGATGAAAATCCTTTATTAAGGACATTGATGCAGATTCGCTAAACAGCTTTAGACCATCAGAAAGGACACACTAACTATTAAAACAGTTTTACAATAGGTCACAAGATTGATACTATTATTAAACAACAAAACATATTTATGTTTTTGATCATTTCCTGGTAATTTTACACAAAGAACATTGATTTGTGCCATGGCTAATGAGAGTGCTGATGCAATGAAAGCCATCACCACCATTTAACCCCTGTAGATTTCACATTAATGTCACATTAACATTTCATAAATGCAATTCATTTGACAATTGACTTATCCTATTACGCTCCAAAAGCGCCTCTTGAAAACATCCGTCTAAACTGAATCAAGCACCTAAAAGCTTGGTGGGCAGCATTTGAAAGCAGGATGTTCAGACTCCTGTCTCATTGGGTGAAGCTATAATATTGATTTGATTCCCAATACATAAAAACCACAGCCTAGTTTGGCAGGTGTCCAGTCTAAAGCAGCGTCATCTGGCGCTGAAAGGGAGGAGGGAGGAAATCCTCTGGGCATTCGAGCACATCTATAAAGCTCTGAGCGGGTGCCCGCCAGAGTCTAGGTGCATGAGTCTGGGTGCCCTCCCACTGAAGGACCAGGGCCCAAATTTGGTTGTTTAAGCACCGTGCCACAGCTGTCAGACAGCAGTTGCCGACACCTCTGTATCACCTGACCTTAGCCGGGCACAGCAGCTCTGCTTGGTGACCAGAGACAGACACACAGCAGGCTTATCCTATTCCTCCATACTCTAGAGCGCTCGTTCCCCATCAGCCAACCTCAAATAAAAAAGGAACCGTTTACTACAGAGTCATTTCACTTCAATGAATGGGAATTTTCTTAGTTTTTTTGTACAAAAGGAGAATCCGTTTTGAGGTTTAGGTCAGGAAGACGGCAGGGTTATTAACTGATCACAGGAAGTCTGTGCTGGCTTATGGGACGAACACAAAGCAATCAAGCATTCGACCTTGGGAACATGCTCCAATGAACAGCCCCTCAAACAGCCATTAGCTTGTGCCAATCTACGCTAAGGGCCGATAGCACTACGAAGACAACAGCAACAACCAGGTATGCCAGTAAGTCGTTGGTGAGAGAGAGGGTGGGAGGAAGGGGGGGGGGGGGGGGGGGGAACGGACATTACGCAGCAACGGTGTCAGTAGCCTTAGACATGTCTGACTTGGCACAGTGAAAGCAACTCGATACAGGCAAGGCCGCTGTCGTCACCCTTCCTTGGAAAAGGCCGCTGGCACGCTCAGCTGTCTACCACTCTAATCGGTCAGTGTAACCTCAGCTGAGCTCTGCCTACCCAAGACGTTAACACTCTGCCACTATGCACCCATGCCCATTTATCATGCCAGGCTTTGTATGGTGGGGGGGGGATTGCTGTCATCTGGTGTGTAAATTCATCTTGAGTGTGAATTCACCTACTGTAAATGTGTTAAAGAGAGGATGGTGTCCCTCTCGGTCAAAGGGTAATTCTGGCTCACTTAGCAGTTCATGCTGCTGCTGCTCTGCCCAATTTGTGCCCCTGAACATTCAAACCCGTTCCAATCACCACTAAGGTCTGTCCTTATAAATGTTTGACCATCACTCTTAATACCGTACCGATAAAAACAAATCACCCATCAAAAACGTATGCGAAGATCTCGAAACACTTACAAAGGATATGCATGCCGCCAGGAGAAGAATTCGAACAAGCAAGTCCTCAAACTGTTCAGCCACAAGTTCCCATAAGGACTTTCCTGCGGGAGATAAGAAAGCAAGGTGGTGAAACGGTGTCGTCCTCCCAGACGTGTTCCCACATGATAAAAACCCAGGCGGCTCGGGCTGTCATTACCTTCCTCCGCTGGCAGCTCTGCGGCAGGGCGGACGTCCATCGGGTCCACATAAGAAGACGAAAAGGGGCAGGCATTAGAGGAATCATTACTTTATGACTTTATGAGGCAAGCCGGGGAACCGGTTACAGGGAAAGTGTTCTTTATGCGAATCCAAATTCTCACTTTAAGCGATCTCAAATGGCAAGTTGGCGTTTGACATTTATATTTTTTTGGTGTTTTGTTGTTGTTGAGTGGCAGATTAAGAATGATTCGATTCGGAGTCAAATGGGAAGTAGGATTGTTCTCCCTCAACAAGGAACTGGATTCTCGAAGGAGAACTCAACTTAAAACGGACCCCTCGACCCTCTGTCCGAACCAACCTTAGACACTGGGCTCTGGTGGCTTTAACTTTATGCCTTTTAACAAGTTCGCCATTCATTCAGCTGGCCCGTTTCATGTACAAGAGTGTCGTCATACATGAACCACGAGGCTACGTACGATGACGTCAGCCACATTATGAGTAAACCGGCCGGGCAATAGTGTTGACGTTTAACCCACTTAAAAAAAAATATATGATCTTATCTACACACATATATATATAGTACACCACACCGGATATTGTTGAAATGAAACATTTATATTACAAGCCCAGTTCTCGCCAACGTACCGTTTAGGCCCCACTTCTCCTTCTGTTTTTTCACCTGGTCCAAGCCAAGTCCTGTGCTTTCATTGACGCAGAAATAACTGTAAACTTCTTCAACGCTCTTGGTGTGAGCGTTCTCCATGGCGGCTTCACTCTACACACGTGTGGTCAGTGGATCCTTCAAACTAAAACCTGTCCAAATAAATAGCCGGCCAACCGGGAGACGTTACGGTCGGCGTCGGATAGCTGTCGATGGCCAGTGACCGAGCAGCACACGGGGGGGGATTGCAAGAAACGTGTCCCCTTGGGCCCTTGAATAATGTTATCCTGACAAATATCTAGCTTAGCCAAATAGCTCTTCCGCCGCAAGGTTAATTGCCTTAATGGTCTCCTTGGTCTCCAAGAAAATGGTGCCAAAGAACATCTAGCAGTATCCCTCCCCCCCGTTTGAGGACAGCGTTCATCCAGTTCCAGTGCTCGCCTCCGTCCCAGCCGCGCTTCGCTTCGCCTCTCCCGTGTCGCAGATCTCAATGCCGGCGGCCTGCGCGACGGATTCCCTTTTTAAGAAGCCTCGCCGCTGCCCCTCTCCGCTGCGCTGCATGTGGAAGGATATCATTGGACGAGAGCGCGGATGCCCGGAAACGTTTGAACGGAAAGTAGAGTCGACGAAAAGGAAGCCGGGCGACGCCCACTGATCCATCCATCCACAAGGTCGTTGTAGGATTGCCGATGTGTCAGGTGGCAATAAAGCAATAAAAACACAACGTCTTGGGTGAACAATGGATAACTGTAAACAAATATGTTTGATGTTTGCTGCTTGACTGTTTGACCTCCACACCTTGTAGCCTATTATTTGAATCCTTTCCCATTTAAAAGGATAGCGTAATAGGGTTAGTGTACAACTACAGTTACTACTGTAACTGTTGTTGATTTTGCACAATCCTGTAAGCATTGCCACTTTCATTGCACTGTAATGTGTGCAAATGAGAAAAATAAAAATAATAATTATGAAAGTCCATAGTTCAATATTTCCATTAGCGCAAATGTGACACCCAGCATAAGCCATCCCATCCATAGAGACTGTATAGCTACTTGTGTACAGTGTACTAATTAATATATTCAGATTAATAGAACGTATTTCACGACATAGTTATTAAGGTATTACAACCAAGTTCTAACACTAAATGTTAGATGAATAATGTGAATCAGATACAATAGTTGACTTGAACACTGTGTTGTACCAGTTATTTGAGCTTACAATCACAACATAGGTTAACTACATTCATGAACCTGTATAAATGGCAAAACTAAGTTTAATGTGCCCTCAAGGTGCAGTTTAAAATCACCACACATAACAGTTGTTATTCTTCTCTTTCTTTATTGATGTTCATCATGATGGTAGCGGTCCATCTGTTTGATATCTTCCTCCATCAACACCTGGTCCTTCTGCCCCAGGAAACATGAGGATGGTCAGCAGAAGCCCGTTACAAACGCGGGCTTGGGGAGACAACACACAAACGACCGCCGCCACGAAAGAACTCGCCGGTCTGCTATATTTATTCTAAATCTGAAACAAACACTCACAAGTCGTCACCATAAGGCAGAGATAAACGCTGAGCCAACCAACACAAGTAGGTTCTAATTTTACACAACCAAGGCTACATATTAGAAAGGGAAGCGGTGCACTATGTGAGCACGTATCGGAGACACCACTGTGTGAAACATCATCAGCAATCCCCTTGGAATTCCTCAATTGTTAAGATAGCAGGTCCAAGGTCAAGGCTAATAATAGCTCCAACTGATGCGGAGCCGTGTGCCAAGGGCCACTTTGTACGTCCTTGTCTGTGACGCTTTGAAAGAAAGTGTATTCTTGACGACGTGTGAACACGGAGGCTGCGATGCCGGGACCATGTCAGTGAAACACGCTCCACTACACTTACACTCCAATCGTTCGGGAAATATGTATTTAATAACTGAACGAAGGACTTGATCACAAACACATTTGATACACATCTACTAATGAAGGCTGGAAAACAAGATTCTCCACATTGGCGTTGGGCCACGGCGTGCCAGAGCCCTGGTCACAGCACCAGCCAGTCCTCCGCCCCTTCCTCCACCACCTGGCCCGCAGACGCCTGGATCTGGGCCCGCTGGAAGCACTGCTTCTTGCACTCCAACAGCTGCTCCAGGTCTCGCCACATCTTCACCTGCTTCATGTTGGCGCCGTGGCTCTCCCTGACGGCCTTCTGCTTCTCACGCAGCTTCTGAGCGACGGACCGAGAGGGGGAGGGGGAGGGGGAGGGGGGGGGGATTTCCTACGTCATTTCATTTTTCCTTACTCCACCTTGGCCTCAACGTGGCGCATTTTCCACAACTCCCCTCACGGGGATTAATTGGTTAATTACAGCTTTATTCAATCGCAGACTGATCGGTGCTCGGGGCACTTCCCCTAACGCAACTCCTTCAGCGTCTGCTGGGCGGCGATGTCATCCAGTGGGCCGACCGTGAAGGGCGCGATGCCCGCTTCTCCCCAGAGAGACCCCCACCCCCTACTCACCTTTCCCAGAGCGTCCTGCTCGGCAGTGCTCTTCATGTACACCTCTCTGCAGCGGGAACAGATAAGACACAGTTCAGTGATCGCTCTTGCATAGCATTATACACTTCTGCTTCGTGGTCGGGGGCGACGGAGCGACCGGGGAGCAGAGAAGTGAACGAGAGAGCGTGAGGAATTAGTGCAGCAAAAGGACCACAGTCCAGACTTGAACCGTGGCTTATTTTCCCCCCGCATGCTAAGCTAACGAGCAGGTTGAGCCACCTGTCGCTGTCCTAACCGCAACCCCCCCCCCCCCCCCCCCCCCCCCCCCCACTCCCGTCAACGTCAGCCGGCCTGCATGATTTGACCGTCCCCCGTCGAGGTCATTGAGGCTTGGTGTGGCGCGTTGCCACGGGTGATAGCAGCGTCACGCCGTAATGACACTGTAATACGAGTGTCCCGCAGGGGGGGGGGGGGGGGGGGGGGGGGGGGGGCGTGTGGACACCCGCTCACCTGATGGCCTTCTTCCTCTCCTGCGGATCGGAGGACACGTAGGCTTTGGTCTCCTCCAGCGCACGCTGCATTTGCATCTCAGCGATCTGGGTGGGGGTGGGAGGGGGGGGGGGGGAAGATAGTGTGATCAGCATAACAGTCCTTCAGGTGATAAGGGGGATGGGCAGGGGAGGGGGGAGGGGACGGAGGCTAACAATAGACACTGGATGCAGATCTACGGGAAGCGGGCCCACTTGTTCTTCAAAGCTCCTGATTGTTGACATGAACGGCCGACTGGGGCAGGGGTCACAGTAAAGGCCAAAGCGGCCTGTAAAATGATTGAGCCCTTTTGCGGTTCATGAGGGAGGGTGCACGCCCCTTGCCTGCTTCATGCAGTGGAGCTCATGGTATCGGTTTTCCTCCTGCGCGGTCTCCTCTCTCAGTGTCTTCACCTCCTGTACGGGGGCATGGGTAAGGGTTTCAGCAGGGGTATGCATTGGTAGGGATTGGGGGGGGGGGGGGATACATCAAATAAAACAACAGACATTGTTTGGGTGTTTCACTATTTATTTAGCGTAGGTGAAAGAACTTGTACCTGTTCCAGCTTGGATCTGTTGCTCTCCAACCCAGCAGCACAGCTGTCATACTGGGCCTTCTTCTCCTCGTACTCCTGGGTTAACGCCTGTGATGACGCACACACACGCACACACACACACGCACACGCACACACGCACACACACACACACACGCGCAAACACGCACACACAATTTACTTACATACAAATTAAAATGGGCCTTGGAGCAATTGAACAATAATAGCATTTTGAAAAGCTTGACTCGCGGCTAGCTAAGAAGCTAGTCTATTTAGGTGTTTTCTTCTGATGTAAATCTTCATTGGTGGGGCCTTAGCTAGGCACAATGGCGCACCCGTTCTGGGAACACACGTAGGAAAATGTAATCCTCTACTCTGACCAAACAATGCCAGGGTACTTTCCCTCCGTACACATTATTTATAGACGGCATGAAAACGGTGTCGCCCGCTAGAACATAGTCCTGAATCTTGTTTTGATAAAAACCAACCGTTGATTTAGTCAGGAATAGATATGTCATCTTCACAGAGTAGTATAAGCTTAGCCTTTCTGTTAATATTGGGATATAGTAGTAATAATAATAATACGATTAATAATGATGATGATAGTAAGTGGTACAATTTGTCCTGGTTTTTGAATCTGAACTAGACCATCTTACTATAAAAGGGGCTGATGAGCGCGTGTGCGTGTGCGTAAGATGTCCCCCCACACTGTTCAGCCGTTCTCTGGCCAAACATTGCATATCCTTAATCCGCTCGGATTGACGTCAGCGGTTATACATTGTGCACATAAAATACAATTCCACAACATTTCTGCAGAAAACATTAACATAATACATAAAACATAACACCTAGCGCGTGTCAAATGAATATGAATCACGGGCATATACTGGTTTATATAATGCCCACTGTGTGTGTGTGTGTGTGTGTGTGATCTGCTGGTGTGAGAAGCAGAGGGTCAGAGGAGCCAGGTGAGATGCCCACCTGACACTCCTGTCTCAGCGGCCTCAGCTCCTTGATGATCGGGGCCAGAGCTGTCTTCTTCTCCGCTATCATCGAGTTTAGCTTCTTCACCTGGAGAGGGAGGGAGGGAGGGGGAGAGAGAGAGAGGAGAGAGAGAGAGAGAGAGAGAGAGAGAGAGAGAGAGAGAGAGAGAGACAGAGAGAGAGAGAGACAGAGAGAGAGAGAGACAGAGAGAGAGACACAGACAGACAGACAGACAGACAGACAGACAGACAGACAGACAGACAGACAGAGAGACACAGACAGACAGACAGACAGACAGACAGACAGACAGACAGACAGACAGACAGACAGACAGACAGACAGACAGACAGACAGACAGACAGACAGACAGCCTTTAAGGACACCCAGGTTGGCAGGTTGTTGTTAACTTGAATGCTAGAGCCGTCGTATTTGTCACACAAAATAATGTGTGCAACCTGCCATCTTTCAAGAACAACTAAAGAATAAAAAAGATATAATAAAAAGAAACCAACTATCTGAGACTATATGGAAAGCTGCTCCACAACCAGTTGAAGCCAGTTGTTGGCACCATTTGAGGGGTTGATGAACAGGCTGATGAATACGGTTGCTGTTGGCAAGCCACATATACTTAAAAAAACAACAACTATAAATCGCTCTTGCGAGTCAACCAAAAAAAAAAAAAAAGAAGCTAAGTAGCTATTATGATAATGCAGAGAGAGGGCAAAACTCACCGCTTAGGCAATCACTATCTTAATAGATTAGCCCCTGGTGCTCTGTTGGTCATTCAATTCTCAGAGCAGCTGAACACAGAGAACACAATCTTTAAGTCGAGCTATCTTCAACCCTTCTCTTGTGTTTAGGGGGAAAGGCCCAGTGTCAATAGGTTTTCATTTAAAGTACTCAAACATTATCATAGTTCAGTTGGGAGTACTGGCCCTCTGGCCATGCAAATTTAAAACATGGCCCCCACCGCTTGCCCTCCCAACTTATGTTAATAGCATGTTACTTCTTCTCAA
>JACYXH010000438.1:157500-170000 GCA_026745465.1 Lota lota
CCACCGTAACCACGCCAACGCCTCAACTTGGTCATCTCTAACCTAACACCTCAACCTAACCATCTTTAACCCGATACCTCAACTTAACCACCTTTAACCCGATACCTCAACTTAACCATCTTTAACCCGATACCTCAACCTAACCACCTTTAACCCGATACCTCAACTTAACCATCTTTAACCCGATACCTCAACTTAACCATCTTTAACCCGATACCTCAACCTAACCACCTTTAACCCGATACCTCAACTTAACCATCTTTAACCAGATACCTCAACTTAACCATCTTTAACCAGATACCATGACAAAATATAGAAATGTAATCTTAAAAGGTGCTGTAGGTAAACTAAGCTATTAGCGAGTGAAACGCGCAGTGAGAACATGTGTTTGGAGTCGACGTCAGTCCCAGGTGCATGAATGCAACACTTCTTAATGGCGGAGAAACAGAGGGAGGGAGCAGAGAGGGACGGGACGTTTTTATCGTTGTATAGTTTCAAACCCTGCTCTCTCTCTCTTTGCTAACCCTCAAATCATATAACACCTTTAATGCATTCTTTTTTAAGTCGCTTTCACTGGGATTTTTACTTCTTATTTGCATTAATATTTCCTCTTCACGACATGCTTCCTCTCTGGGTCCCTTTACCTTGTCCTCCATCTCCTGGAGCTCAGCAGGGCCCAGGGAGGGCTCGGACGCCACCTTCTGCAGGAAGTGCAGCGAGCGCCGGGTACTCTCCAGCTCCTTGGGCAGCTTCTCCATCACGATGTACGTGTTGATCTTGATCTCCTCCTCCAGTCTCCTCATCAGGCCTGGAGAGCCAGTGGAACAAACGCGGCCCGTCAGCTCCACGGGGCCCATCAGCGCGGCATCTAATCAGCGGTGCGTCCGCTCTTTGACTCGGCCGGGAAACGTCGCCGTAGCAACCAATGGAGGGTGCCCCCGCAGCCAATCACCAGCCCCGTATGAACTTCAACCCTCGCAGAGGTTCGATCCTCGTTGGCGAACACTAGTGCCAGCGCACCACTTTCACTTGTCAATGATGACATCATTCCTTGTACGTTGATTTGTTTTACGTACAAATAAATGTTTTGTGATTTCCCCCGGTGGACCGTATAACGCTGAGTTGACGTGATGGCGACATAAAGCGGCTTTTTCTGTGGAGCCCCATGATAATATCGTTTGATTCATCTGTATTCATTCTGTTCACCCAATGACCATTAGGGTTCAACCGAATGGACTCACATGAAAACATCATCTCATTATGAGGTCCATTGGTCGAATAAATCAAACCCGGCCACCACCTAACTGTCCAACCACAAGACAAAAAGTGGAATTATTTGGACCCAGAAGCCTCTTTCTAGAGAAAGACTGAAGTAAATATAGAAAATCAAGTCACCCTGTTTGTATTCGGTTTTGGATGTTTACAGATATAAGCCAGCTGATGAGCAACTGGGGTGGGCTGGAGTGTGTGTGTGTGTGTGTGTGTGTGCGTGTGTGTGCATGTGTGGGTGTGCGTGTTTGCGCGTGTGTGTGTTATTACAGAAGTAAACAGGGCGATAAATTCCACATCAGATAAGCTTATCCATTCCACATTACAGACCACCTGTACAATTATATCCATCCTTAGTGTGTGTGTGTGTGTGTGTGTGTGTGTGTGTGTGTGTGTGTGTGTGTGTGTGTGTGTGTGTGTGTGTGTGTGTGTGTGTGTGTGTGTGTGTGTGTGTGTGTGTGTGTGTGTGTCAATTGAACCGTGTGACACAGCCCAGAGCTCTTCCACGCGTCCTCGGAACACCAACATTCATCCGTGGTTGGTCTCCATGGCGGCAACACAAGAGCTCTACTCACTCTGGGGATCTGCGTCGACCGAAGCCTGCCGCAGGTCCTTCAGCTTCTGCAGGCTAACCTGGAGCCGCTGCTCGGCCCGAAACAGCTGAGCAGAACAACACGCACAACACATCTCCATTACAATAGTGTTCGCACACGACATGCAGCAAAAAAGGAGCCGACTAGTGATACAGCATCTGTGACCATCGGCTCAAGTGTGAACCCTCCTGCTCTTCATTTATTCTCTGCTAACATTGAGACCTCCTCTAAGAAGGCACAAGATGGTGACCTGGTGGTTGAGCGTGGCATAAACACTGGGTTAGGGGTTCGATTCCCACCCATGCTACGGATGTACGCACTCAAGGTTTTGTAAGATTATTTGGGTAAAAGAAACCAAATAGACCATTTATTAATTTATTATTCAAAATGAACAACATTTATACGTTGTAGTACACGATAAGACCATCAGTGCGATGACCACTTGTTGTGGACGTTAGTATAAAAGTCATTTACTTGGTTTTTCTGTTCTTGCTTTTGATGGGCGAGGGACTCTTCTCTCTCCTTCTCCACGCGAAGCTGCCTGGCCAGCTCCAACATGCGCTGGTGGTTGGGCACTGTGTCCACCTAGTGGCCACACCATGTTATTGCACACCATGTTAATAACACCTGTTGTTGCATTATGTCCCAATTACTGGGGTAAATGCATCTATTTCAACACCACAATAACCTGGTCAAAAAGAAGATAGTTAAATCCTAGTAGATAACTGTATGATTGAATTGCATTAGAGCACTGTTCACATTAGCAATATATATGCTACACAGACTCCTGGCCATTTTAAGATAATATATATATTATGCATCTATATTTTTTATAGAATAATGTTTATTTGGGACTTACTCTCTTCCTCAGCCTTTCTACACGTTTGATGAGTTGATCCTTTTCCTCCTCCATCACCCCGATGTCCTGTATATGATCACACCAGAAGGCAACGCTGATATCATAATAATAATGAAGTTATTCCTATGCAGTATTGACCGACGGCCTTTCGGTATTTTCCGCAGCGCACGCTATAAGATGCACGCGCCTCGGAGGGCTCCTTCGCTCACCTTTCTGATTTCTGCCGTGGAGAAGCCGGAGGTCTTCAGCTGCTCACATTCCTTGTGATAGTTCTTGAAGGCTTCCACCAGCTCTTCGTACTGTACACAAATAACGTGGCGTGTGTGTGAGTCTTCAATTTACACCGCTTTTGACATTACGGTAGCTAAGGTTCATCTCTTGAAGTCAGGGGTTTTCAAACTGTGCGTCTATGGTCGGGGGCCACAATCCCTTTTTTTAAATAGATATGCATGCCTACATGCCATGTCCCTTATTTGAACAATAGTATGTTTGAAGACTGAAAAATTATATCACTTTTAGAATTTGGCTATGAGAATGTCTTACATTTACATTTTGCATTTAGGGAATTTATCTGATTCTTTTATCCAAAGTGACTTATAATAAGTACATTTGTCAGAAGAAAGAGAAATAACAATATTTCGCTGTCGGTACGGTAAGGATGTTCATACATCCTTACGTCTTATGTCTTGCAGATTTTTCCGCACACAATATTTTGTGGGACCTGGACCGTACCTCCACGGGTGGGTCACGGCATGAAAATTGTGATTTTATCACCACCTATCACCTACCTGGTGACAGGTGTCACTGATGACATCGTCCTGCAGGAACTCCGCGGGCACTTCCAGCTTCACGAGGTACCGAGCGAGGTAAGCGCGTTTCTTCAGCTCTGGGACCCTCTGGAGCAGCCATTGAAGAAGAGGGTGGATGACGGGTTTATTGCCCGTCACCAGACCCCGTCTAAAGCTACTCCTAATTGACACAAGAAAAAAAAACAACACTATCAACCGATTTAACCAGCAACACCATAAAACAAACTCAATGTGGTTAAACGAGGTTTAACTTGTGTCCTCGACTTAAAGCCATTAAATGCATAACTAATATCTAATGTACTTACGCGTCTGACTGGTTGCCAAGGGGTTTATATTTAAGCATCCCGAGCATGGAAAACATCCTTTTAGCGGTCTGTTCTGGCAGCTCCTCTCGGATATCAATAGCTTGCTGGAAACAAATCAAACCAGATCGGTTATGAAAATCACAGAAAAAATAACACATACCTTTAGTAATTATGTTTTTCTTCTAATGCATTGGTTATCATCTCACCTTAGGGTCAATTTCGGCCAGAACATCGTTTAAAACCTGCAGTAGTTGCATTGGCTCGAGCGAGTCGAACATAATAAGATTAAAGCTTTTCCTGAAGGGCTCTTTGTTGAGTTGTTCGACTACGAATTTCAATTGTTGGCTCATTTTTTGGACTATGTGTTAATGCAACTCTCCCTCTGGATGACGTCCGATGCCTCGGTGATCAGCTAACTGGCTAATCAGCTAACTGGCTAATCCTGGCTAACGGCAGTCAGGCGCTGACAGCGGGGCTCTCCGTGGTGGTTAGCGGGCGGCGACACGTTTGATTTACTGCGCGGAACATCGACTCATCCGATATGCATAAATCATAATGCATACATCTAAATGGAACACAAGGGCAATAACTGACGTTAGCTCGATGGCGTGAAACTCCCAACTTGGATACCAGGCGAAAGCGTCAGGTTGACTGGTTGCTAGCCGGAAGTTGTAATCCAGCGCCTGTTGACGACCGTCCCTTTTGCGCAATGCTGCGCATACATGCGTTAATTAAGACGAAATCAATATTTTACTATTAGGGATCTTATTATCATTATTAGGAACCAGATACGTTACGAAAATCACAGAAATAACACATACATATTTTCCTTCTAATGCATTAGTTATTATCTCACCGTAGGATCAATTTCACCAGAACATCATTTAAAAGCTAAAGTTTTTTTAACGCGTTTTTATTCATAGCTGTAGTAAATCTGTGTAATATATATTGAAACATATGCGTACTCTCTTGGCCTTTCTGGCACCACTCACAACCTGCACCCTCACAGCAGGAACGTGGTGTGCCGTGTGCGCCGTTAGGTGGCGTAGTTTTCCCAGGACAGCAAAGTTGGGGAAAATCTTTGCTTTATCGGTGATGTGAGGAAACATCTTATTTTGAAGCATGCGGCAAGGGTAGGGAACGCGTGGAGAAATAAAGCGACCTTTCGAACCATACTGGCCAGAGTCGACTCGAAGAAAACACGAATGCCTTTGTTTAGTTACAAGAAGGACCGACAACGATTGAGCATACAACCCAGGGACATCTGCGGGTCTCGGACAACTTGCCCTAACTTGGGACGGAATGGACCAGAACCTTTCCGCCCCAGCAGGCTCACACGCACCTGCTAGCTATGGAGTACATTTCGGGACGGTATGTACTCCCAATGCCAGCAAACTTTTAAACCCATGAATCGGAGAGAAGATGAAAACATTGCCAGAAAAAATCGGGACAATAGGAGTGTAGCCCCTCCTCTCTCTGCACCAGCGAAAAGCGAGGAACCAGGGACGCGTCTCACATCAGGACAGAATGACAGCAGGCAACATAACTAACTGCACGAAGACCTTTGGAGCACAGTTCCAGCAATAGCAACGAATGTCTATCTTCATTTTTTTTATTGCCTTTTATCTTCAACAGCGATCAGAGGAAGTTTGCTTCAGTGAGATTTTTTTTTCTTTCTGGAAGAATGAACTTTTAATTTCTGTGAGTAGACAACACACCTCCTTAATGCATTCGCTGTATGACTCACCGTTATAGATGTCTTTTTTACAATCCACCTTTTTTTGTATAGCATAATTCAGCTGCCCAGAATGAGAGCTGTTAGTGGTGGACAGCTGTTTGGGAAACTGATCGTTTTAAAGAAGAAACCTTTTTGCTAATATTAATCTATTTATCAGATTAACAGCTATGGTTGAGCCTGTAGGGTTCATGGAAGCCTGGAGGGCCCAGTTTCCTGAATCCGAGCCCCCGTGCATGGACCTGAATTCCCAGGGGGACATTGAACAGGAACTGGACAAATGCAAGTCATCCATCAGGCACTTGGAGAAGGAGGTGAACAAAGAGCGCTTTCGGATGATCTACCTACAGACTGTCCTAGCCAAGGAGAGGAAGTCCTACGCCGGCCAGCGCTGGGGTTTTAGCAAGGCGCCTCAGGCTAACACGGGAGACCCGCCCGCCCGTCCAGAGAGTTCCCGGGCGTTACGGGAAGAGACGACGCGATCCACGCAGCTTCCCGAAGGCGAGGCAGAATACGTAACCCGGTCCAACCAACAGAGGGGAGGCGTGTCCCCCCTGCGGACGGAGACGGAGCCTCCGGACGTCCCGGTGGGCGTGGGCTCAGTGGCGGCCCTGAGGTGGAACTTTGAGCGCGTCAGGAGGGCCGACTCTCAGTCTGCAGACAGACCCTTCTACGTGAACGTGGAGTACCACCGCGAGAGAGGTCTGGTCAAGGTGAATGACCGCGACGTCTCGGACAGGATCAGCACGCTGGGCTGCCGGGCCATGCAGATGGAGCGCAAGAGGTCACTTACTTCCTTCCCGGGCAACCTCTCGGCGGCCATGGCCGGCATCAGCCGCTCTGTCCTCCTCCGAGGCCGGTCGGCGGAGGACACAGGCTGTGGCTTCGGCAGCGGTTCCTATGACGACCTCACTGCCCGTTCCGGCGGAGGAGGGACACCCGAGCGTCCCGGCGCGCCCGAGTGCCAGCCCTACGCCAGCGTGTACGTCGGGGCGCTGACGGAGGACAGGCGACGCGACGGCGAGGAGGACGGCCGGCGCCTCACCTGGCCCCGGCGCTCCTACTCGCCCGGCAGCTGTGAGGACATGGCGGGCGGCTACACGCCCGACTGCAGCTGTGAGGACATGGCGGGCGGCTACACGCCCGACTGCAGCTCCAACGAGAACCTGACGTCCAGCGAGGAGGACTTCTCCTCGGGCGTGTCCCCGAGTCCCACCTCGTGCCCCACGTACCGGGAGGAGAGCCGCTCGCCCTCCCAGCAGTCCTTCGAGAGTGGCAGCCCCCCCACGCCGCTGTCTCTGAAGCGTCCGCAGCCGCCGGCCTCCCCGGCCGGCGCCGCCCGCGGCCGCAGACCCGCCCGGATGGGCGCCAGCGACGGGGACTCCAGCCGGACCTCCCGTGACAACAGCGTCCAAGGCGATCCAGGTAGGACTACAACACCCACAATCCCACCCTGCGTCTGTCCAGCGTTGTGTCGAGCAGTGACGTCAACGTCCTCGCTGAGCATGTGGGGAACCCCTGGTTGGGTCACGGAATAAACGGAGGCTTTAGCCAACCCCGCTCTGTAATGAATCAAGCATTGAAAGAATGCACCTGCAGTCTCCTCTAATGAATTTATAACATTTTGACCTGGGATGATACATTTCATCCCCCCCCCCCCCCCCCCCCTCAAATCCCAGAGATTATTCAGCACTTTCAGAATATGACAAGCTTTCACATTTACCCAGTGGCTGCAAGTCTATGACATTCCTTTCCTCCCTTGGTAAGTGGTTTTTTTTTTCTCTTCTTTCTTAAGCCTTTTGTAAAAGTGCCTGGCCTCTTTATTCACCACCTCCTGCTCTCTGGCCTAGAGAGCGCGCTAGTGGCTGGTCACCCCCCTGGCCTCAGGCAGGCCACTCTGTCCACTGCTCCCGAGTGCTTTCCTGTCAGAGTGCATCAGCATTGTTGTTGTTATCAATGGCGCCCAGTAAATTAGCTTTGGGGGGGGGGGGGGGGGGGGGGTCCCAGTTAGCATGAGACATTGAGGGGATTTCTTTGTCATGGGGAGAGTTGCTTTGGATTTGGTGTTTGGGACAGAGATGGTGGGTCTATTCCTGGACAACATGCGCTTCATAGTCAATCGCGATGTGCGGGAAAGAGAGGGGTGGGGGTTATGCTGCTTCCTATCAAAAGACTTGTCGGCAAATCAGCGCTTCCTGTTGTTATGGGTCAGCACAATGGAGGAATCCCTCACCCTACGGTGTGTCTTGACACTGGGACAATGTTACATTAATGTTGAGGTTGGTTAAGGCAAAACGTCCATGCCGCCAAGGACGCGGCAAGTGTGGAGACTTCCTGTTTATGGCCTTATGAAAGGGATTCAACACACTAAAGTAATCAAATAGTCAGCAAACCAGGGTGGCATAATAATGATATAATTTCAGATTGCAATGATAATGATGAAATTGACCCTTTTGTGATTGAACAGTCTATGCGATAGCTAGATGGATGGATGGATGGCTAGATAGATAGGTAGATACGCCCCTTAAACACATGCAGTCTTTCCCTGCAATGTTCCGGAACATTTCCTGCATGGGGTCATGTGTGAACAGCAACAGGGATCGAAGTGACCCGCTCAAGACCTAGTAACGTTTCCGGATCACTGCGTTGTGAATGAAAGCATGGGGAATGGGCGGAGAGGCACGAAAAGGATTACTTCCATCGGATGGAAGATGCTTTCACGTGGAGCGAGCGAACCAATCACGTGGCCGAGGACGAATTTGAATTCGTGACTGAATACGTGCCAATGCTTTTCGGGTGACTCGATGGCAATATACACCGCTTTTTAGATAGATATTCATACTGGAATGACAATCCAAATGTAATGTATTGTACGACCCTGCGGCGATTATTCAACATCAAGTGGGTGGTTCGTGCAGTCTCATTGTTTTCAAAAGGCTGAGTTGGGATACGGATAAGGCATTTAAGCAAGTTTGAAAAAAGCTGATTAAACCAATGACCTGAACAGCCTTTTGTTACATAAGGTGATGCTGTTTTTAAGCTGACAGAAATGTGACTGGTGGCTGACAAACAGTGCACTATAAGGTGTAATGTGGCACACTGCTCCAATTGCTAAAATGCATCAAATAAATTGAATGTGGGTCTGTCTCAGTGGATCCCACCATTTGTCACACTATATCGCAGACCTCTGTGTTCTCCCTTTTTCCTTCCCTGACGCTTCCTGTTCAGTTTAAAAAAGAGTTGATGAATAACCTTCCCGAGTCTCTGTTTCTATATAAAGTGTAATATTCCACCACTCAATTCAACTTGTTTCTCAGTGAAATGCCAAAGACACGAGCGGAAGCTACGGTGCTGATCATTCAGCTGTGTCCTGACGCCGTCCTGTTGAGGCTGTCCAATGCTGACCTGCTTTTGAGGCAACGGCGTGCTTTTTTGCTTTGTGAGAGACCCATGCCTTGTGGATTACCATAAATCTGGATTTATTTTCCTGATGTCATAACAACGTTTACTGCGCACATGGCCTGCTCAGGATTTAGGCAAGACAGGGTTTCAAGCCAAGGATGGCAATAAAATGGTTCTCTGTTGTGGTTCCTGACTTCTAAGGAAACTTTTTTGTTGGTCTCTATTAAATTTGCGAGCTGGGTGCCACTGTTTCAAACGAGCTCTTCCGTGGAGGCACCTTTGACACATGAGGCTACCTTTCCAGCATGTCCGTACTAGCGTTCTCTATAAGGACATGGACCATCGTGGTCACTGCACCATGCATCATTTCTGTGCGTATGTTATGGAGATACGGTATGCTAAAGTAGGCCTGGAGACCGGATAACTAAAACGGCCCAATGTCGCAGTACGTCTGGCTGCCAGTCTGGCTTTTTATTGCTTTTTTTCGTGGATAAGACAGACTTGACGTTGAAGACCTCACTACTGACCAGTGGGAACGAACGCTGCCTGTTGATGTCACAACACGTCCCCGTCCCCCCCCCTGTCGTTTCAAACAAAACAGCTGCTCTCTCAACCTGTTATTTTGTTTAGTTTGATGTGATTTCCTTCCTCATGAATAAGAGTCAGTGAATGACAAAGAGCACTTGGTCTCCCTGTTTCAAGTAATCTAGGCCAGTTGTCAAGGCTGGTTGTAAATAGAGCGGTTATCAGCGGTCTTCATAAAGAGGCCACCTCCCTGTAGGCTTCAATTGGTCGTACTTAATTATCGTCATGACACTGAAAACAGGAGAGAGAGAGAGAGAGAGAGAGAGAGAGAGAGAGAGAGAGAGAGAGAGAGAGAGAGAGAGAGAGAGAGAGAGAGAGAGAGAGAGAGAGAGAGAGAGAGAGAGAGAGAGAGAGAGAGAGAGAGAGAGAGAGAGAGAGAGAGAGAGAGAGAGAGAGAGAGAGAGAGAGAGAGAGAGAGAGAATCTGGACTGTGGGACCCATCACATGCTCAATGTAATTGCCTTGTTTGTTTACCTTGTGGGGATGGAAAAGGATACAGTTCTGTTGGCTAGCACCATGTGCAATGTTAATGTAAAAATAGCATATTTGTTTAATAGCAGTTGCTCTGGAAGAAACACAGCTTGTGTGATTCAAAGGTTTTTGTTTCAATCAGTTTCAAATTGACCGACAGGTTTGGAGATTTCTGAGATTTCTGCGACACGCTAATGCAATGTGTGTGGATGTGAAAAGGGGTGCTGGAATGGGCCCAGGTACTTTACTTGCTGAATCAGCAGTCCTGACCACGGTGCCACACAGCCACTACCCAGGTTAACTGCAGAGTGGTGAGTATTTGATGTAAGGAAGCCAGACAGACCTCACATTGTACCTGGTATCAGCAGCTGGGGTTTTGCGTGGTTCGAGGAAGCGAAGGAATTCAGCCTCTCCCTTTTCCTCGGCTAAAGAGTGGCTCCGGCCCACAAGAGGAAGTGCTGCTGCACAGCTTTTTTTTTACTTTGGGGCAACACGCCTGACCGTCAGTGAGGGAGAATAGAGCGAGATCGAGGGGGAGACACTACAGAGCACACCGCTGCTCCTGTGTAGCGTGCTGCTTCAAGTTCAGCCGGAGGGACAAAGCCAGCTGCTCTCGAGGCAAGGGCTCCTAGCTGTCCTGCCGTATCAACAACCCCTCTTGTGCTCATTTGGCATCGTGTATAACCCCCCCACCCTTACCATCACCCACTCCCCAGGCCTCCACTGTTACGTTTCTCATGCTCTTGTGCTTCCAACCCCGCCCGTTCCTCTGGTCTCCCCACCCTGGTCTCTCTCAAAGAGCTCTCTGTGCTGCAGGCTGGCAGGCCAAGCGTGTATGGAATGCCTCAGCTGCTAGGGTGTGTGTGAGTGTGTGTGTGTGTGTGTGTGTGTGTGTGTGTGTGTGTGTGTGATATGGGGGGGGGGGGTTAATAAAATGTAAAGTGCTGTACATGTTCACCTCTGGTAACAACAGCCCATGAGGCTGTTGTGTGTCTGCTCAGTGGAGCTTGGGGTGGGGGGGGGGGGGTGGGGGGGGGGGGGGGTCCATATCGACTCAAGTTAACCGAGAGAGTGGTGTGCTGTTGACTTGCTTCTAAGTAAAGGAGTTTGAGAAAAGGCGTTCAAACGTTGCACGTTACATGGTCCTGACTTGGAAACCACATGTTTGTCTTTCAGGAAATTGTTTCGGTTTGCAAGATCTAGCATGTGGAGCTGTGTTGCCAGGAAGAAGAAGTGAGTGAGTCAGTCGAAGGCGACGTGGCTGTGGCCCAGCCGGTGAACCTTCACTCATATTTAGTGCCAATCTTGGATGCAAGTGAATAATTCATCATTCCCGGAGGTTATTATGATGAGCAGACCCTGTAGTCTGATCTTTGTCCTTATCACAATCCTTAATTAAAAGAGATTCCATAGTATACAGAGTGTAGTAAACTTCAAAGCCACAAAACGTATAGCCCAACTACTCAGAATATGCCTGTTTTGTCAGAGAAGAGTATAGTTTTGCTGTCTAAATGTCCCCTTCATAGTATGTTATTTTGATAGTATCTCCCAGTGCAGGCCAGTGATAGACAGGTGTCAATCAATAATTTATTCATCCTCAATGTGTAGTTAAGGCTTCTAAGTAAAGGAGTTTGAGAAAAGGCGTTGCACTTCAAATGGTCCTTACTTGGAAACCACATGTTTGTCTTTCAGGAAATTGTTTCGGTTTGGAAGATCTAGCATGTGGAACTGTGCTTCCAGGAACAAACTGGCAAAACTACACCTTCCATGTATAGTACACTGAAGCCTGAACTACACCTTCCATTTGTAGTTAAGGCTTAATAACCCTTAATGGCACTATGCTCTAGCTAACTTTAGACAAAACTCCTACACACTGACTGGTGCACCTGCTCCAGCTCTGGTTATACGCTGGTGTTTGCCCAAGTCTGTTCAGGAAGTTCACGGACTGGAGCGATCCCTGGCCTTTGATTCTCGCTGTCACACAGGGCATTACGGGCACAGCTCTGACCAGGCCGAGCCATTTAAAACCCACTGATTAGTAGGTGTGCTGGGCCGGGTTCGGGCCGTCCGGTCCAGGCCTACTCCGCTCCGTGACTGGTCTAATTTTAGGCACTTGCTGGGCCTCACAAGAGATCACCAAGCCGGTGGGCCTCCATGTTTCCACCAGCGGACCTGCATGGATCCCAGTGCTACTCCATCTGATGTACCCCGTGGACCCAGGAAAGGAGGAAGACTTCTGGATGGCGGATGATTCTCCAAAACCACAGTGAGCCACGCAGTGTGATATTCCACCGGTACAGATCTCACCATCTAACACTCTACATCTCTGTAATCCGATCATTGATGCTCAGGCTGAAGAGAAAGTAAAGCAGTGTGTGCTGCACAGAGAGAGCGAAGGTCATCTACTGCCAGGGGATGAACTCTCCACCCAGTTCCATGGATACATCAAAACAGTTGTACGTGTCTTTCCTG
>JACYXH010000438.1:175000-185000 GCA_026745465.1 Lota lota
TCAGAACAATGAAATTCAAGGACATTATGACTTACTTCCACAAATCAATTTCCCCCTCTGAGGATCAATAAAGTACCTACTACTACGACTAGTGCTAGTACTACCACTACTACTACTACTACTACTAGCACTAGTACTACTACTACTACTAGCACTAGTACTACTACTACTAGCACTAGCACTAGTACTACTACTACTAGCACTAGTACTACTACTACTACTACTAGCACTAGTACTACTACTACTACTAGCACTAGTACTACTACTACTAGCACTAGTACTACTACTACTACTAGCACTAGTACTACTACTACTACTAGCACTAGTACTACTACTACTAGCACTAGTACTACTACTACTACTAGCACTAGTACTACTACTACTAGCACTAGTACTACTACTACTACTAGTACTACTACTACTAGCACTAGTACTACTACTACTAGCACTAGTACTACTACTACTAGCACTAGTACTACTACTACTACTAGCACTAGTACTACTACTACTAGCACTAGTACTACTACTACTACTAGCACTAGTACTACTACTACTAGCACTAGTACTACTACTACTACTAGCACTAGTACTACTACTACTAGTACTACTACTACTAGCACTAGTACTACTACTACTACTACTAGCACTAGTACTACTACTACTACTACTACTACTAGCACTACTACTACTACTACTACTAGCACTAGTACTACTACTACTACTAGCACTACTACTACTACTACTAGCACTAGTACTAATACTACTACTAGCACTAGTACTACTACTACTACTACTAGCACTAGTACTACTACTACTACTAGCACTAGTACTAGTACTACTACTAGCACTAGTACTACTACTACTACTAGCACTAGTACTACTACTACTAGCACTAGTACTACTACTACTACTAGCACTAGTACTACTACTACTAGCACTAGTACTACTACTACTAGCACTAGTACTAGTACTACTACTAGCACTAGTACTACTACTACTAGCACTAGTACTACTACTACTACTAGCACTAGTACTAGTACTACTACTAGCACTAGTACTACTACTACTACTAGCACTAGTACTACTACTACTAGCACTAGTACTACTACTACTACTAGCACTAGTACTACTACTACTACCACTAGTACTAGTACTACTACTAGCACTAGTACTACTACTACTAGCACTAGTACTACTACTACTACTAGCACTAGTACTACTACTACTAGCACTAGTACTACTACTACTACTAGCACTAGTACTACTACTACTAGCACTAGTACTAGCACTAGTACTAGTACTACTACTAGCACTAGTACTACTACTACTAGCACTAGTACTACTACTACTACTAGCACTAGTACTACTACTACTAGCACTAGTACTACTACTACTACTAGCACTAGTACTACTACTACTAGCACTAGTACTACTACTACTAGCACTAGTACTAGTACTACTACTAGCACTAGTACTACTACTACTAGCACTAGTACTACTACTACTAGCACTAGTACTACTACTACTACTAGCACTAGTACTACTACTACTAGCACTAGTACTACTACTACTACTAGCACTAGTACTACTACTACTAGCACCAGTACTACTACTACTACTACTAGCACTAGTACTACTACTACTACTACTAGCACTAGTACTACTACTACTACTAGCACTAGTACTACTACTACTACTACTAGCACTAGCACTAGTACTACTACTACTACTACTAGCACTACTACTACTACTACTACTAGTACTACTACTACTACTAGCACTAGTACTACTACTACTACTACTAGCACTAGCACTAGTACTACAACTAATATGACACGCCGGTGCTTTTCTCAACAGACACCGAGTACAGTGAGGCCTCTCCATCCCACGGCTTTGACCTGGACCAACCCTCGGAGGAGGCTGGGCGGGGCCGGGAGGAGGCCGGCATCACAGGCTCCCCCTCGTCTTCACCTCGCCGGCTACGCTCCGAGAGCCAGTCCTCCGGATCCCTGGAGTCGGCTCTGTCGGTATGGTTACCGCTACTGGCTGGCTGGCTGACTGACTGACTGGCTGGCTGGCTGACTGCATGGGGTGTTGGCTGGCTGGCTTTATGGTGGGCTTGCTGGCAGCTGGCTGGCTGGCTGACTGACTGGCTGGCTGGCTGACTGACAGCTGGCTGACTGACTGCATGGGGTGCTGGCTGACTGGCTGACTGGCTGGCTGGCTGACTGGCTGACAGCTGGCTGGCTGGCTGACTGACTGGCTGGCTGACTGACTGCATGGGGTGCTGGCTGGCTGGCTTTATGGTGGGCTTGCTGGCTGGCTGACAGCTGGCTGGCTGGCTGACTGACTGGCTGACTGACTGCATGGGGTGCTGGCTGACTGGCTGGCTGGCTGACTGCATGGGGTGCTGGCTGACTGGCTGGCTGGCTGACTGCATGGGGTGCTGGCTGACTGACTGACTGACTGACTGCATGGGGTGCTGGCTGACTGACTGGCTTACTGGCTGACTGGCTGGCTGACTGACTGACTGACTGACTGACTGGCTGGCTGGCTTTATGGTGGGCTTGCTGGCTGGGAACACCATCGTCCATCTACAGTGAATCCCAGTATATTATGTTATACCATTATGTTGTGGTGCTGGTGGTATTATTGTGGAGGATGGTGGTGCTCGATGTACCGGTTAAGAACGTGTCGCTTGGAAACACAGAAACAGCCTGTCATGCACCTGTGACACGAGATCTTTGGGTACCAAAACATTAGACCTAAGAACAAAGTCTTCCTTGCGCTCTCTTCTGTGTGATGTAGTAGAACGTGCGTTCTTCAAACAGTCCTCCGTTCGGGCAAAGGGGTCCCTAATAAAAGCTCTTTTAACGATCCAGCTTCGCACTACGCTCCACTGACCTGTTTTTATCCTTGTACAATACATCAGTCGAGTGGGGGAGAGAGTGGGCCAATGTGTTGGTATCCCTCGCCAACCCATGTGGGATAACAGGTTTGTGTGCGTGGGTGCGTGCGTGCGTGCGTGCGTGGGTGCGTGCGTGCGTGCGTGGGTGCGTGGGTGCGTGCGTGTGTGTGTGCGTGCGTGCGTGGAGGGGGTAGCAGTCCTCTGGTTTCCCTGGTGAACTGTAATCCTTAAAAAAAAACGTTGACTCAAATGGAGATCGCTCCAGCACCAACCGGTTTAAACATGTTGACAGTACTCTTACCTCCCTGGTTAACTCCCTGTTTGTTTGTTTGTGCATTTTGTCGTCCTCTGGCCTCCTGTCCCCCAGGTGGAGCTGGACCAGGAGAAGGGTCTGGAGATGAGGAAGTGGGTTCTGTCGGGGATCCTGGCCAGCGAGGAGGCCTACTTGGGCCACCTGGAGGCCCTCCTGATAGTGAGTGTAACACCAGGCAACATGTCTACCCACTGTGTTAACCTTCTCTGGGATAGAACAGATCAGTAAAGGCGCTCAGAGTCTCCTATACCCAACTGCTTTAAATGGAAGACGAAAGCCCGCTGACTGCAGTCTAACACAACTCTAGATGGAATTTCCTGCGATTTGAAAGATGAAGAAAAATGTGTGGTTGTCCGCTTTGGAAATACTGTCATTTTTTGCCTCGTTTCCTCTGAATCGAATCCGTCATTGGTAATGCGTTGTTTACAGAGTTTGTGCCCGTAAGGCAGTACTGTGCGTACGTCCTGCAGTCCACGTTAAACGCAGTGGCCTGCGACTAACCCTGCACCCCCCTGGGCCCCTCAGCCTATGAAGCCCCTGAGGGCCGCAGCCACCACCTCCCAGCCCATGCTGAGCACCCAGGAGATAGAGACCATCTTCTTCAAGGTCCCCGAGCTCCACGAGCTCCACAAGGACTTCTACGACGCGCTGCTGCCCCGGGTCCAGGACTGGAGCTACCAGCAGTGCGTGGGCGACCTCTTCCAGAAGCTGGTGAGCGGGGGGGGGGGGGGGGGGTACCATACCAGGGCTTGGTACCGGTGGCATGTCATTCTGGTTGCCCTCAAGAGGGTGTTGAACGTGAAGGTCCATGGTCCTTGGTCCATGGCTATAGGATAGCATGTTGGCATATGAGCTACGATCTAGAAAAAAAGAAAATATGCGGAAGATGAGAGTCAACTTTGTTACCTGGCCTACGTGTGATCTATCTTTATGTATGCCTGGTCACACACAACAAACACTGCACTTAAAATAAATGAGAAGGCTGCTTGTTGATCAAACAGGACGACATTCATTGAGTCAGACCATTTTCTTTTCTTCAGCCCGATAGTTAAATGCTGCCTTAAATACCGCCTTTCATCATTAATGGGGGAGTTAAAATAGGGGGGGATTCTGGGAGTAAGAGTGTGTGTGTGTGTGTGTGTGTGTGTGAGGGAAGGTCTGCTGCATGGTGGAGAACATCTGAGCAGACTGCCTGGAGTCCTCCCCTGGCCAGATAAAAGCCCTGCGCTGCCACAGACAGACACGCACGCACACGCACACACACACACACACACACACACACACACACACACACACACACACACACACACACACACACACACACACACACACACACACACACACACACACACACACACACACACACGGTGTAGTGTAACAGTAGATATACTCTATTCCCTCCACCTTCCTACTATTTTAGTTAATTAAAGTCGATCCATACATTCCATACATCAGACTCCATGTCATGGATTTTATAATGTTTATATCTGCTTCCCCATGGACCATGGATCTGACCTGCCCCCCCCCCCCCCTCCCCCTGCAGGCCAGCCAGTTGGGGGTGTACAGGGCCTTTGTGGATAACTACAAGGTCGCCGTGGTGACCGCCGACAAGTGCTGCCAGGCGAACGTCCAGTTCGCCGAGATATCCGAGGCACGTATCCTAGCCACGCAGCTAGCGTGGCTAGCGTGGCTAGGCCTAATGTGGCGTTCCGCTTGAAGCGTTTAGAAATGAAGTGTGGACACGTTTAGAGGCTGACCCCACACTGGGAGCCTCAGGGGTGACATGGAGCCCAATCAGTGCCGACTGATGTCACCTGCCATCGTTTGAAGTGACACCACCTGGAATCATTTCAGCCAAAAGCAGAGGGCAAATGCATTTCACCGTGTAAAACCCATGTTTCTTTCCCCTGTTTTGTAAATTGTGATGATTGTAATGTAAAGTGTTAAATGTTATTTTGGAGACTGTTTATAATATTTATTATCTTCCTCTGCGCCATAGAACCTCAAGGGGAAGAGTAACAAGGAGTCGGCTAAAAACTCCCTGGAGAGTAAGTCCTGACGCACACACACGCACGCACGCACACACAAACACGCACGCACGCACACCCACACACACACACACACGTCTCTCTCACACGCACACACACACACGCGTGTCTGTCTCACGCACGCACGCACACACCACGTGAGTCATGATGTGGTGTCAGGAGGTCCTGTATTAAACATCTTCCTCCTCCTCCTCCTCCTCCTCCTCCTCCTCCTCCTCCTCCTCCTCCTCCTCCTCCTCCTCAGCTCTCCTGTACAAACCGGTGGACCGGGTGACGCGCAGCACCCTCGTTCTGCACGTACGTCCAGCCCTCCGCTCCCCACGGCCCCCTGCTGAGCCCTGGTGGCCCGGACACCCCCGCGCTCCCCCACGGCCCCCTGCTGCCTCACCTTAGACCCAGACAGATAGCGGGACAGATGGACAGATAGAAACACATACTGACAGACAGACAGACAGACAGACAGTGTACCGGTAAACTGTACCTATGATTTGAGTTTCCATTACTGTGGTAACTATGGTTATTATGTCTAGTATTGGCAGGATAGTGTAGTGTAGAGTAAGGGTGTTTTACCCCAGGGGAAACGTTCTGGGTTCGATCCCCAATGTGCACTTGTCTACGTGTAGGCATCCTTGAGCAAGACGACCCCTAACCCCTACCCACCCCGATCTAAAGAGTCACTGGGAGGATCGCAGCATCTGCTTCAGTGACTAAACGGTAAGGCATTATCATGACTATGAGTGTGATGTTCTCCAGGATTTGCTGAAGCACACGCCCGCCTGCCACCCGGATCACCCCCTGCTGCAGGACGCCCTACGCATCTCCCACAACTTCCTGTCCAGCATCAACGAGGAGATCACGCCACGCCGCCAGTCCATGACCGTGAAGAAGGGCGAGGTCAGTCTCTATTGTTCCTCCACAGCGCCCCCCCGGACCAAGCCCGGGTTCCACTGCGCCCCTTAACAAGCGCAGGGGGGGCCGGCCGCATTGACTCCCCCCTGCTGGGCTTTTATACCGGGCCTGTATGCCCTCCAGCTGTCTTTAGCGCTCCACTGACTCTGTTGTTGTGCGGCATCTTTTTTCCTACCTTTTCTGTTGAGAATTTGGAAGAGTCCAGTGTTATTGGAAGGAAGCAAATCATTATGATGGGAATCCCGATTGGGACATGGACATTGGTAACATGCTAAGCGCTGAGATGGGGACACACGATGAGACACATGCTGGCTGCCGTGTGTGTGTGAGACACGGGAGTGGTTCTGGCTGAACAATGAGGAAGGAGGTTTGCAGTTAGCTCATTGTGTCACTCGGACAGCATTTGGCGTTCCATCACTTCCAGCGGTTCCCGTTCTCTCCAGGCACAGTAAGTCACGCTCCGGTGCCTCAGGATGTCTGGACGCAGTTCTTCAAAGCCGGTCCGTAGGGGAAAATGACTCAAGTACTCGCTGACTCACCCCCGCCCCTCTGCTCCCCTCAGGGGCTGCTTGTACGTGGAGGTGAAGTCGGGCAGAGGGGAAGCGTGCGAACCTGGAAGCTGGTGCAGCAGGACAGCAGGAAAAGGCCTCGGCCTCGATGCTTCCTCGGAACACGCCCCCTCCCCCCTCCTCAACCGTTCCTATGGTTACTGCTTCCCAGAAGTGACCTGATTTACAAAAAAGATCATTCTTCAGAAGTTCATTATGAAAACATTCTCAAGAAGTTCCTAAGAGCGTTATTAACTGCAGGTTATTTCGTATTTCGTTATTAGTTATTTTCCTAAGAAACGTTCCTTTTCTTAGCAACCTCTTACATGTGTTTCTAAGGAAGCTATTGGATTCCATTGTATGGAACGTAAACAGTCTGACATTTGGACAATGTGTGTGGATAAGAGTAAATCAATCACCTCCAATCTCTATATTATTTGAGAAGTGATTGCAAATCGTGTTGTTAGTATAAAGTGTAATAGCCTATGTCTTTTTATATATTATAGTAATAATAATATCATACACATTTTCAATCAGTGAGTAGCAACACCCACAAAAAAAAGATTTTACATAGAGGCCTAGAAGCAATTAAAACTATAACATCAATGTTACCAATTCAAAGCAAGGCATAGGCTTACTTCCTGTCTGTCCACCCCCCCCCCCCCCCCCCCCCCCCCCCCCCCACCCCCATGGACCCACCAGTGCCCCGAGGACACGACTGGTGGGAAGGTCCTTCATTCAGGGTTTTCTGTGTCTTTCTTGGAACCTGCCCCCCCCTCCTTCCCCTTTCCTTCCTGTCCCCGTACCCAGGAGAGACGTCTTGTTGTTCTAACATCTCTGACAACGTCTAGGGACATTTGTCTTGGCAGCTCTGTACAGCTCTGAGAGACTGTGCCGCCAGCAAAGTTCTGTTGATGTCTGGTTTGGCGTCCAATCTTCAAACCCGAAGTGGGTTTTGGTATTCAAACGGATCGAAACAGCTCACTGTGGAGCCAACGCTTATTGTTGAAGATGGATTTTCACGCTGCTGGCGCTAACTCTTTGAAGTGCGCATTTGTTCTGGTCGCCGACAAAGACCCCTTTAAGAAATGGATAAGGAATAACGGGAGCAGACACAACCGTCGGTCCGATGTCTTCCTCTGCGCGGCGCCGTGCGATCTCACGGCGGAGGCTCATCCACAACGCTGTTGCCACTGTTGGTGTTTCCCTGGAACCACTGTGCCACTGCAGTCGTGTTGTTGTTGTTGTTGTTTCTCTGCCGGCTCTTATGAAATATGGGTGAGCTTCTGACACGTTGCTGCTGCCACACCGGCCCACTTGTGTTGCCTCCGTGGCCAAGTGCGCTGTGCAGGGACACAAAACACCTCCGTTTGTTTCATCAGTGAGAGGGTGGCCGGGTCTGGTGGGCTGAAGTCAATGTGTCAAAGAGCCTGAGCGCAGGGGTCAAGGGTCAATTTAATACGGGACACAGTCCCACCGTGCTCGTGGAGCAGATGTCGTCATAGCGACGGATTAGAGGGACGTCAGGAATCTGCAGTCGGGCCATGTTGACACCGTGTTGATGCAGCAGTGGGACCGACCCACTTGCCAGAGGTGGCCCCTCACGGCGGGGGCGGGGGTCCAGTAAATAACTCTCCATGAGCCGATAGCCACGCTGATACTCAAGCTGCAGGGATGGATGTGTGTAACTTACAGGCCGTGGCGTGGTTTACCTGCTGGTGGGTGTGGGCTGCGGAGTCCACCCCCCCCCCCCCCCCCCCCCCCCCCCCCTCCCAGGGGGTCGTTACTGATCTTGCTACCACCGACCCCATGTCCTGTAGTTGAGTTGATCTTGAGGATTGGTTTTCCAATCGCAAATAGCATCTCATGGGGTAATAAAAATGAAATGCATCGCAAGCCTTGAATAGCTAATCTGTTACGATGGGTCAATTGACTGTGCTTGTGTATATGGTTCAATGGAATAGGAGCCCTTTGTGATCGTATGGCTCTTAGCAGTCATGCGATCGTATTCTAAGAGATTCAGATACACTGGTGTTCATTTGTCGACTGTTGACATCCAGACTGTGGATCCTGTGGCTCTTCTGAGAACGTTCTCGTTGATTCCTCACGGGCAGAACCGGCAGCTGCTGAGGGACCGCTTCATGGTGGAGCTGGTGGACGGCTCCAGAAAGCTCCGGCACGTCTTCCTCTTCACCGACCTGCTGCTCTGCACCAAGCTGAAGAAACAGCCTGCGGGGTGGGTCTTCGCACGCAGCTCACTCCCCTCTCCCAGAACCACCAGCTCACTCCCCTCTCCCAGAACCACCAGCTCACTCCCCTCTCCCAGAACCACCAGCTCACTCCCCTCTCCCAGAACCACCAGCTCACTCCCCTCTCCCAGAACCACCAGCTCACTCCCCTCTCCCAGAACCACCAGCTCACTCCCCTCTCCCAGAACCACCAGCTCACTCCCCTCTCCCAGAACCACCAGCTCACTCCCCTCTCCCAGAACCACCAGCTCACTCCCCTCTCCCAGAACCACCAGCTCACTCCCCTCTCCCAGAACCACCAGCTCACTCCCCTCTCCCAGAACCACCAGCTCACTCCCCTCTCCCAGAACCACCAGCTCACTCCCCTCTCCCAGAACCACCAGCTCACTCCCCTCTCCCAGAACCACCAGCTCACTCCCCTCTCCCAGGACCACCAGCTCACAGGGAAGCCCAGAGCCATAGCTGCTAGTCAACTTTAAATGGATACAGGGTTTATGGTTTTCATGAACAAACTGCTGGAATGCAGCCACCTCAGCGCCTGGTTGTTGTCAGGTAATGTCGTCAGCAAGCAGTGGAAATGGGTCCATTTACTACTTAAAACTATTAAACCTTTATTTATACAGAGAAGCTGCATTGAGTCCCTTGACTCTGTTTGAGGCCCTGTGTACAGGTAATGGGGCACAACAAAAACACACAGGGGAACACGGATAGAAAAAAAGATGGCTAAAATGAACCCTAACGCATCAGGGAAATACCAAGTGAACTAAAAAGATTAAATAACTGCAGGGAGTACCTGCAATTATAGGTAATTCGGGTAAAAGGAGACGATACAGAGCGAGATCCACTTAAAAGCAATCGCAGTCCACAGCCAGTAGGTTGGTTAGTTTTGTTTTAAAATGGCCCGGTACACTTTTTATGGGAACAAAGCAGCCACGACATGACCCTGTTCCATCCCCCTATAATCTCCAGGACCAGCGTCATGCGTTGTGAACGGTGTTCGCCTCCTTCTCCTCCAACAGGAAAGC